>WHVE01000131.1:0-227993 GCA_015178995.1 Trichophaea hybrida
TGCGCGAATTGCGACCAGAGATGGAGAGAAGGTAGATTTGACCCAGGATGTGGTTACAGATTGCTCTGTTGTGGCCAGCTTGTGTGTTTGTAATAGGAGAGAAGAGAAAGGGCTTGGTAGGGTTGGTTCTAATCGCTCCGATGCAAAGATTCAACTAAAGGTTCCCACACTCCAGATTGTATCGAATACAATATACCCACAGGACGAGAATGGGCGAGTGGTGGTCAGTCCCTCTGGAAAGTACATTGTGAAGCTATTCTTCAATGGATGTTACCGCAAAGTTTGTCTTCATTCCCGGTCAGATGGCCTAGGAATGCGCTCAATTCCCATCCCAGGTCATAATAGACGACTATCTCCCAGCATCCAGGTCAGGACGAGCTCTGTATGTTACATGTCGCAACAACCCTTCGGTATTCGCCCCTGCACTCATCGAGAAGGCGTACCTGAAAATCATGGGGGGTTACGACTTCCCTGGCTCAAATTCTGGTACCGATTTGTTAGCATTGACAGGATGGATCCCGGAACATGTGTTTCTTCAGTCCGACGAGGTTGTGCTGGGTGCGTTGTGGCGACGGATGTCGAAAGCTTGGACTACTGGCGATGTTCTGATTACTTTAGGAACCGGGAGAATGACAGTACGTGAGGAGATAGAATTGGGCTTGGTTGGAGAACATGACTATGCTATGCTTGAAATGAAGGAAGAAGATGGTGAAAGACTGATGCTAGTTAAGAATCCGTGGTCCGAAGGCACAGTCTGGAAGGGGTTACCTACCGAAGACAAGGACGATGACCGGGATTTTGATGCGCCGAGTGATAGTGAATCGAACAGACTCGATATGTTGAACCTCGAACAAGCTCTTCCTGCCAAAGAACCGTTGCAACCAGGCGTCTTCTGGATCTCTCTAGATAATATATGCCGGAACTTCGCCAGCATATACCTAAACTGGAACCCCACGCTTTTTACTCATATTCACGAATCCCACTTCTCGTGGGATCTCTCTATCGATTCCACAGATACCTCCTTTGGTCGCAATCCACAATTCTCTATCTCAAATCCATCGCAAACTTCAGGACCCGTGTGGATTCTTCTTTCCCGCCATCTTGGTCTTCCCAATATCCAAAGCGAAGGAATGATCAAAAATGGCTTTATATCACTCTACCTCTTCAATGCATCTGGCCGCAGGGTTTATCTTTCCGCCCCCAACCTCCGCAGAACCCGTTACGTCGACTCACCGCAGACCCTGCTATGTATCGACGATTTTCCATCAGGGGAAACATACACCCTCGTGGTCTCATCTCAAGACTTATCACCAAAAACCCATCCATTCTCGCTAGCTATATACTCCCTCGCCAACCTCAAGATCGCCCCAGTAGTAGAAACCTATCCTTACTCACTCACCCTCTCGTCAAGTTGGACTGAAACTACCGCAGGAGGGAACGCACAATCTCCATCCTACCCGCAGAACCCTCAATTCGCCTTGTCTGTCTCAACACCATCCGATATCGGGCTCCTCCTAGAATCTCGAACCGAGCATCCTATCCATGTCAAGCTCGTTCACTCCCCGGGGGGACGGGTGGCCAGCGTAACGACACGCGACATTGTGACAGGAAGTGGGGAGTACAAACGCTCCGCTGCTCTTGCCACCACGTCTTCAATTCCTGCCGGAAGTTATACAATAATAGCGAGCACCTTTGAGGCGGGCCAGTTTGGCGACTTTAACCTCACACTCCTCTCAACCTCCTCTTCTGCCACACTCAAGGAGCTACCAGCAGAGACGGCGGGGTGTTTTGAAGCCGTCGTTTGTGGGACATGGGAACCCGGGAGGAAGAAGTTGATATGGCCAATGGATGTGGGCCGTCTAATGGGGCTCTGGGTAAAGGCACGGAGCGAAGGGGCGTTAAGGGTGAGTGTACTGAGAGGAGACGAGGTGGCGGCTCAAAGTGGAGGCGGAGAGTTTGAGGACCTTCCAATGGGCATAAGGACAGCGCGCGTGGATCTGGGGTGGAGAGAAGGTGGGTATTATATCGTCCTAGAAAGGCCGGGGAGGGAAGGTAGGGGTAAGTGGGAGATTAGAGTGCTGAGTGAGGGAACGCTGTGGGTGGGTGAGGAAGAGAACATGGAGGATGAGTAGGGATTGAGTGCTTTTGTATGTTTGTTTTAGACAGCGATGTCGTTTCATCTAGATCCTGATAAACGCTTTGTGACGCTATACCCTACTACAAGTCAGTGATCACAAGTGAAGGAAGAGTGCAAACTGCAGTCGTCAGACCACTCTGCGCCAGCCCGTAAATCGGGATGGCGTCGGTTCTTTCAAGGGAGCGAACACTCACCATGAACACCTGCTGCTGTGAGAGCTATCTGCTGCATCCATCCATGACCGCCGGCGCCGATTTTGCATCGATGATGCATCACTCGAGGTTTGGACCAATTAACCTCGGTATGTAAATGATGGATAAACCTGCTCAATCAATTGTGAGGCTATGGTGCACGCGGCCTAGAAGAGGTACCACCAAAATAGAGTTCTGCACCCGTAAACTTTAATCAGGCCCAGTGACAACCGGGCCTACACTTCTAACTTTATTTTTCTCAGGCTCATCCTCAGGCTCATCCACAGCGCGAAGAACCACCACGAGGTTCCACCTCACCAGTGAGCAACTCAGGGCCTTCATCCAGTGCAGCTGCCCCTGCTTCGGCATCCAGTACTAGAAATGTAGAACTGCCGCAATTTCGGCCACCAAGAGATTTGCGTGATGCGAGTGCAGCCTTTCGTTGAAGTTTTGCCTTGGATGGTCGAGGCATTGATAATATGAAACTGCAAGGTCAAGGTGAACATGTAGGTGGGCAGTATTTAGAGAAGAGACCGGCCCCAAACTCTATTACACGGACCATATTGGTGCATACTTTTGGCTTTTACAGTTGAGAACCATACAAATCCTACAATTTTAACCTCTAATCAGAACTTCTACAGCATCCCATCAGAAGAAACAAACTCGGAACTTAACAGAGATTTTCATGTTGAACCAAGCTGCAAGTTTATTTTTGAGACCAGGTGTCATCCTATAGAACAGTAAACGATGGCATTCCGGTACCTCTTGCAGGCTGCGTGCACCATACAATCAAAGCCCAACTATGTTCTGGACTCCCAATTCAGTGAATATTCTTCCACGTACAAGCTATAATATAATTTTTGCATATAGTCAGATGCATATAAGTATATGTAGCAGTCCGTCCCCAGCCAGAGTGTTTCCAAGACATCACATCAAGGCGTATATGCTCGACCTGTTCTCTAATGGTTACCTCGAAATCTAATGCCTTGTACCTTCCGGTTTATGCATGGGCGAGTTTGTTCCTACATTCTCGTTCATGCAATCAACTGACATTGTGTTAGATACGAACACGGGGGGCGATTGAGTTCATGGTTCTGCTGGTGATCAAACTCAATCTTTATCGATTCATCACCACGATCTACTCCACCGCCTTCCTCCTGCACCTCTTACCAGTCGTTGCCATTGCGCAGGATACTCGTCCCCTGGTGGAATCCAACAAGCTTCGCCGAGTACTCACCCGTTCCGACCTTCTAGTGCAAGCCAATAAGCTCCTGGAATTTGCCTTCACCCCAGGCGCAGGAGGTAACCGTGGTTTCGGCGGACAGGGACATAATTCAACTATAAACTATATCTATAACACTATTAAGGCGCTCGATGAGTATGATGTATATCTGCAGCCATTTACGCAGCGTTATGCAGCCGCGAATGAATCGTTTTTGGTGGATGGGGATGAGGCTGTGTTTTATCCTGCCCGCGGTTCGCCGGCGGTGAAGGGGTTGAAAGCGGATTTGGCGGCGGTGAGAGGGGAGGGGTGTAGTGTTGTATGTACCCCCCCCCCCCCCCTCCTCCTTCCGAGGGAGAAAGGTGCTGAGGGGTTGGATAGGAAGATTTTGAGGGTGGGTAAAAGGAAAGATTGTGATTCTGAAGAGGGGTAATTGTACCATTACGTATAAATCACAGCTTGCTGGGGCTGCTGGAACTGTGGCTACGATTGTTTTTAATGTCCGTTTTCCCTCTTCCATCTTATATTGTGCGGACTTTTTTTTGACAGAATGTTCCTGGAACGGTTCTTGACGGCTGTCTTCTCGATGAACCTGGTATCATCCCGACAGGCGCCATCTCAAACGCTTATGGTCTGGAACTACTAGCAGATCTTGCGGCCGGCGAGAGGCTAAGAGGCGAAATCAATATCGATTCATTCGCGGAGGATAGTCACGTATAATGTAATTGCGCAGACAAAATCGGGGGACCAGAGCAATGTCGTCCTGGTAGGCGCTCATTTGGATAGGTAAGTTTTGCATAGAATTGCCCCCGAGAGTATTGAGAACTGATAGCAGCAAAACAGCGTTCCTCTAGGACCAGGAATAAACGACAACAGCAGCAACACCATCGCCCTCCTCAAAGTCCTCCTCAAGCTCAAAAACTTCAAAACGTGCTACTCTCCTCTCACATCCCCACCTTCCCATCCCTGCTAAACATCTCCCAGAAACAACGCCATCCGCTTCTGCTGGTTTTCAGCCGAAGAATTTGGACTTTTGGGAAGTACACTACGTAACCCTACTTACACCCCAAGAAAACCTCAAAATCCGTCTAATGCTAAACTTCGACATGATCGGTTCTCCAAACTACATTCTGGGAGTATACGACGGTGACGGATCCGCAATTGGTCTCGCGGGCCCTCAAGGGTCTGCACAGATCGAAAAGAAACTTGAAGAATACTTTCAAGATGTGGGGAAACCTTCGGTTCCTACAGCGTTTACGGGAAGAAGTGATTATGGATCTTTCCTTGCTGCTAATATTCCAGCGGGGGGTCTGTTTACGGATGCGAAGGGGATAAAGACAACAGAGGAGCAGAAGTTGTTTGAGGGAGTGGTGGGGGTCCCGTATGATGCTAATTATCACCAACCAGGGGATGACATCAAGGATTTGGATCTGGGAGCACTGATTGTGAATCCGAAGGCGATTGCGAATTGTGTGGCGGTTTTTGGGAGGAGTTTGGAAGGGTTTCCTGAGAGGACGATGGTGAAGGCAGGGGAGAAGGTGGTGGTGTGGAGTGAAGGGAGTCATGGGAAGTTTGCGAGTCATGGGGATGGAGGATGTGGAGATGGACTGTATTGAATGGATTGGAAGAAGCTCGAGACAGGTTTGGTCCTGGAATAGTACGGTGCTGGGTTGCAGAACTCGTGGGTTAATATGAATACCACATATTAATCCTACACACCCCACGTGCACAGCTTTGAGCAAAATAACATTCATGATCAGAGTGGATGTGAAGTTCACAGAAATCGAGAAATCGAGAAAAAGTGAGGTCTATATCAGACGACTCTTCTTTCGACAAACCAATTACCGTATTACCTCGTATATAACCCACAACCTTGTTCGGGTTTAGCAAGATCCGACGATAACATTTTGAGCAGGTTGTTAGCTCGTGCATCCCAACAAAGACAGATCGTGATTTAACTCCTAACCCCAAACTCCAAAGGAGATTGTGGGTTATATATGATCTTGTGGCCTAGACTTTGACACTCGTTGCTTACTTACAAAGTTGCGGTCAGTAGGGGTCTGGTTTACGAGATCAGGTTATATACGAGGTAATACGATATTCCACAGAATCTACGATCAATCAATCTCTATGAAACTATACAATGAACACTTAGCCTAGAAAGCTGATCCTGGTGATAGAAACACCCAGGAAGTTAGGTTCGAAACCCGCGTCGGTGCTGTAAAACACCAGAGTCCCATCAAACTGACAGTGCTAGGATCACCCGTAAATCCTGTGGTGCAAGTCCCAGGCCGAAAAAAAAAACCTGTATTTCTCCAACAATCAGTGCTGTAGAACATCCAAAGTCTCAGTGTGATTCTACTTTTGTGGCAGGGTATATTTCCTCCGTGAGAGTTTTTGTCTAGCACCACCGGTGGGGAACACAACTATATATATGTTCCGACCGATACACGACCCATGCCCGTTCGCGCGAACCGGACAGACCAGTTCGCGAACTTTTGTCCGGTTTTGCGAACTGGAGACCCAGTATATGACCTTACTAAAACCCTAAAAAAATGTGGAGATGTAATCCTACAGAGCAAACTAGGAAATGAGCCCAGGTTGCAGTAACATTTACTTGCAGCAAGTCCAGTCTAGACTGCAATCATGATTACAAGAAGATCAGGTGTTGTCCTCTAATTGTTCTACCACTGTACACACACGATTTTGACTACTGAGACACCCACTGGGTACATATTACTTCATGCAGTAGAAAACCCGACAGCAGAACAATCAGAGGACTCTTTTGCAATTATTTCATATTGAATTATAGAGAGTTTGAACCAGTGAGATGTTTTTTTTTTCAGTCAGCTGTTAATTAATGGATATGGGTTCGCAGGAACTGGACAGTTTTGCGGGAATTGTCCGATTTGCGGGAATTGTTCATTTCGCAGGAACTGTCCAGTTCGCGAATGGGTGTGTTCACCAATGGGCCGGAACATACATCTGTATTTCACGGATTCTCTGGCCCATATGCATGTCCATGAAACTAAGGGGATGAGGGTAGTGATTAGGGAGGTACGATTTAGAAGCAGGAAAGATTAGGGTGCCATGTGGCCTGACATCGAAGTGAAGATGTCTAAAGTGCCCGACCTGTGGAAGTACTGGGGAAGTTAGGATTAGTTATGCCGAATGCATTATGATTACAAACAAAAATGTCTATGAATTCGAAGCTGCACTATACAATCATTGAGTGCCCGTACTACCACATGCAGACAGGCAACCACAACCGTGACCAGATTAGATACGCAGCTGTTTATAGAGCCTAAAACATATTCCACAGTGAGATCCAAGTTTCTGCGCGGTATATGCTCAAGTTAAGCTGGCACCATATTCAGTGCGACTTTTGATAACCGCAAACGGAAAACCTGGCCCTCACAAGTCAGGAGGACGTGTATTTATTTGTCTCCGAGTAAGAATGATTCAAACAAAACAAAAACCCTTATAGAGTGCAGGGGCCTGGAGAAGCAGAACGGTCAGTTACAATATCCAATAGGTAATATATCTACATCTTCCCAAAAAAACCAATACGTATGGTATCACTTCTCCCTCTACAGTATAACAAACAGCCCCACCCCTCAATAACAATGTATCAAATACCCAACACCGTCTCCCCTCTCGCCTCAAACTTATCCACCCTCTCCCCTTCCCTCACAACCCTTCCCCCACCCGCATCCACCCCTTCCTCCCCGTCACTACTACTACTACTACTACTACTAGAACTACTACTCCACCCTTCCTCTTCTTCCACATCCACGTCCGGCGCAACAGTCTCGCCATTACTACGTCTATGTAGTCCCTCCCCCTCCCCTCCCCCTTCCCCTGTCCCATCAAAGCTTGCACGGGGGCTTTTCGACCAATGAAACCATGAGGAAATACCAGTAGTCGTTGCAGTCGGAGACGACGGCGACGACTCGGCAGCATTCGAGGATCTCCTCCGCTTCTCCCGTTTTTGCAGCTGGCGATTATCTCCGTTTCCAAGTACTTCTTCGATCTCACTTGCTCTTGAACGGGTGATATTTCTACCGTGTTCGACCTATGTATGCCCATGTTAGTGAGAGAGTGAGAGAGTAATAAATAAAACATACCACTCTTTCAATCTTCAACCTATTCTCCACAAACTTCAACTTCGAATACGTGCATCTCTGACCCGTTTTCAACATCCTCTCTAACCTCTCCCTACTCGGATCACTCAGGATAAACCAAAAATCACTCAATACCGTTTTCGGCCACAATGTAATTGTCCCATCAAATTTCTGCAAAAAGACGCCACTCCAATCCTGGCTCATAGGTCTTGGAAGTAGCTCCAGATGTCGTAGGACTTTTAACCATTTCGCCATATCGAGTTTTAGATATTGCTCCAATGCTGAGCCTAGGAACCCACCCCTCCACCCCTTCCCACGACGATGCGTGACAGGTCTTCCTACAGAACCTCTGGAGGCGAAGAAGAAGATATTGACGTGAGGGTTTACTTGGGATACGATTGAGAAGTTGACGTTGAAGTGGAGGTTGAGAGAGCGGATTGGGATATCAGTTCGTAAGCTGCCATCTTTCCATTTATTTCCGAAGCTGTAAGGGGCGATTGTTCCATGACGGGTTCTGGTCATTAGTACGACGGGGTTTAGGATACCCGGAACTGCGGCGGAGGCTAGGACTGCGGAGAAGATACAGCAGTCTGGTGCGGTGAGGTAGTTTAGGAGTAAGGATGGGGTGTGCGGATCAGAGGGGACACAGGAGATGTTGAGGATGCGCCCAGTGCGTTGGTAGGCTTCCTTGAATGTCATGGAACCCCGAGTGAACCAGCAACATCGTCGAGCCCAGTCTATTGAGTCGAATCGCGCGCTGGTGCGGAGCCACCGACAGAACCAGGTGAGGAATTCGTCATGGCAGGCGGTGATTTTGTTGGCTAGCTCGGGTACTAATAGTTGTTTGAGCTCGGAGTCGGTGCGGGTACAGACTAATGCTGCAACTAGAGCACCACCTGACGTTCCGGTGATGATCTTGGGGAGGAGGTTGGCGTCGAGAAGGGCTTTAACCACGCCAAAGTGGTAGTATGAGAAACAAGCACCGCCAGAGAGACATAGTGCTGTACGGCCGTAGTTACTGGAGAGCTGCTTAAACATGACCCTCTTCTCCTCGAGTGATAGCAAATCGGTTTCACACAAGAACTTCAAGCACTTCTCAACTGTTTCACCTGCCTGTCAGCCGCCGCCACCTCATCCATCTGGGGGGAGGGAGGGGGGAGACCTACCTTCATCCACAAAATTCTGCACCAAATGCTTCGTCCCATAATAAGTCTGTGAATACATCCTCGCGCTTTCAATTCCCGCAAAATTATCCTTAACACAAGCCTCTACCAAGCTCCTCAACTCCTCCACTTCCTTCCCACCCTGCTGTTCTGCCTTCTCCCTCACCTTTCTTAAATCTCTCAAAATCTTTCTCACCGTAGCATGATCATAATAGTCAAATGTATCCTCCTCCTTCCACTTTTCCGCGCCACCAAGGAACCTATCCAACCCCTTCGCCGCGTCCACCCACTCCTTATAACTTTCCGCCTCCCTCAGCTTCTTCCTCAACCTATTCCTTTCCCCGCGCCACGTGATCCAGTACTCATACTGCGAGATGTAGAACCGCGTCATAACGTAGAGTATCGATAACACAGCAATCCATGCGAATACCAAGACTAGTAGTGGCCATTTTATAAGCGTGTACACGAACCCTTCTCGCGTTTCGTCTTTTCCTCGGCGCCGAGCTCGCTTTTTACGGATGCGCGTGTTGACGGGTCGCCAGTCGTTGTGCGCGGTTATGAAGTGGTCTTCTTCGTCGGGGGCGTTGATGGCCCGGGAGAAGGCGGCGATGTCTATGGGTGTTTTTTAGTGGGGGTGAGAGAGTGGGGAAGGGGGGAAGGGAGGGACGGACCATCTTCACTGATAAAGGCTGTGTCGAAGTCGGGGAGAGGATGTTTTGTGGAGGCCTTGTTCAACATGGTGGTAGGTTCACAGCATTGTTGGAGGGAAGTGGTGAGCTGGGGGTGAGCTAAGCTGTTTTGCTGCTGCTGCTGTAGTAGATGATGGGTAGAATCGCTATAGCCGGGGGGGGGGGATCTAGAGTACTCTGTATGTAGGGTGTACTTTATGACAGGTAACAACTGACAGCTAAATGTGAAGTTGAAGGTTAAAGGCTGAAGATTGAGAGGGCGAATTTCGAATCTCAACGCCTCCTCACGTCATTCCGTCTTTTGGCGATCAGGTTTGCAATCAGGGATCAGGGTTAGTTATCACATGCTGCCCCGCAGCCAGCGGCAACCACCACAATCTCAGGAGTGGGATGCGATGAGTACGTGTGTAGGAGCATTCTGCAGCGGGTAGGTATATTTACATGCGTCCCAAACAAATATGATACAGGGAGTCACCCCAACAATACAGACAGCAACGAGAAAAGGATATGACAATTGTAGGAACAAAAAGACCGACCGGCCAAATCACAAAAGGCAACGCCCGCCTTGTTTATTCCGATGATGATGATGATGATGACGATGATGATGATGATGATGATGGTGATGATGGTGAAAAGGAAGCTTAAAAAAGAATCGATATCATATCGCAAAAAAAAAAACCGACAAAACCCCACCCACCCGTCCAACCCACAAGGAAAAGAAGAGAAAAAAGAACCCCTCCGACACCCATACGCCACGCAACCCAATATCACGCTGTGGAATGCATAGATGCTACGAAAACCAGCACAACATCCAATAACAAGAAACCCAACCTTGCACAGCAAAGAGGGCCATAAAATTCACGGTACCTTCTTTCTCCCCGTCCAGGCTCCAAATTCCATACACTCCCCATTCCTCAGCCCGTTCCCTTCGAACCAACTCCGCATCAAATCCCGATACCATCCATCCCATTCATTAAGGTTATCGTCAGCTTCCCGCAGGATGGGTTCCAACGCATCTATCAGCTGGGCGAACGTCAGCTTCACCAGGTGGCGAATCGCGCGCTCTTCGTCCGTCAGTGGACTTGGATATAGACCGCTATCTCCGGAAGTTGAAGAACCCTTGTTGCTGCTAAAGTGATGGTGGTGATATGACGATGCGCTGATACTCCCTCTTCGTTTTCGCGGAAACTGTTTCGATGTGCTGTTGGAGGATTCCATGCTGGAACCACTAGTGCTCCGGCGATTCGAGCACATGGATGATGAGGATTCGGATGTAGAGTCGGCGTTGGGGGATTCCCACCATACTGTGTCGAATGGGAGGGCGAGTCGCTTCGAATGTACTTCCGTCACTCCTTCCTCCCCTAGAAAACTCGCACCGATGAGTGTACACGGTACTGGTGGAAGGTCTCGCTTTACCAGCGCTTTTGTTATGCGGTCGTTCCATTGCTGGATGAAGGTATTTTCAGAGTTGGAATTGAACTGGGTCGTCGAGGTGATTTCGTAGGCTCCTATACCTGGAGCATAAGATGTTGAAGAGCGTTGAAGAGTTCGGATGGTATAGTCGCCTGACACAGAGGGTTAGCTGTTCCCCATTACCCCGACATTCTGCGAAAAGGTGAGATTGGTGGTGTGGGTATGTGTGTGCGTACTGCATTGGATCTCAAGTAACCCTCCAGGCTTGACAATTCGTAGGATCTCGCTAATGATGTCTATATACATCTTCTTCGACGGATAACACAACGTCATGTCTCTACAGAACACGAAGTCGAAAGCATTATCCTCAAAAGGGAACGGATTGGTGAGTATGTTGTGCTTTACAAACTTGAAATCCACCCCCTTCATATCCATCCTAACATCCACCACATCCATTCCCGTAAACTTCACATCCGACCTTCCCATCTTTGCAAATTCGTCGGCCATGCAAGCACTCCATATCCCACTGCCACATCCCAATTCCAGCACCGAATCCGGGATCTTTTCCACGCTAAAATCAATATTGGAGAATCCCCCCCAGAGCACACGACTCAGCTCATGCCAGAGAGTTTGCCGACTCAATTCTTTGACGTCGCAGGGGAGACAGTAAGGCGTGGAATCGTCATTAAAATATTTCCGACCGTTTCGCGTGACAATTGGAGCACGTTTTCGTGGGCGAGAAGTCGGAGAATCTGGAGCTGGATTCATGGGGGGTGTTGGATGAGGGTCTGGGATGAAAACGAACCCAAATTCCATACGGGGCGTTCTTTCTTTAGAAAGTCTTTTTCGCGCAAGGGTTCTGTGTGATTCGTTGGTTCAGTAGTGGGGTGGGGGGGTAGTCCTGTAATAAGCAGAAGGAGAAAAAAAAAGAAAAAATAGGCTTTCCGTTTGAAGGAGAGCTGTTTGAGCCGGATTGCGACAAAGGGATCAGAGCTAAGATGCTGAATCCCCCCGTAATGGAAGCGCTAAAAACAGGTCTGTTTAGTTTTTGAGCTAACGAACTTGACGACAACGGGCAGGGCGGCGGGGCGGCTGGAGGGGAGGATGGAGGGGAGGATGGAGGGAAGGAGGAAATGAAGAGTCCAAAAAAACAAGAATTTAAAACCAGTACATTTGGTTAGCTAGGCGAAGATACCTAAAAAAATTATGCGAATTTCCCAGTTGCAAGAAAAAAAAGTGATGATCGGCGGTAATTTGTTGACCCGTAATGGCGGGAAAAGAACGAAGTGCGCTCTGGAATCCGGTACCAAATGAGAGTTCCGCGTTTCAGGTCTTCTTGTGCAGCAGCGTTGGATTTATCTATTCGTATGACCTGGTGCAGTTTCGGATCTTCGGTCGTTGAGGTGTTTTGAGGAGGTAATTATGTGCGGATGGACAAAAAATCTGTTAATGGCCTGCGGGGGCCAAATCTCCCAATTCAGCGAGTAATCTGGTTCACCGAAGGCAGAGGACTCAAGACTTTTCGGTAAGCTGGTAGAGTGATTTCGGGTGAAGCAAGTTCAATATATTGAGAAAGAGAGAGAGAAGAGCTGCTTTAGGAAGAGGACGATGGAAGCCAAAAACTGTGCAGGAACCAAAAAGCTTACGGGGTGAGGAAGTGGAGCTTTAATATATGGGGTGGAGCAGACGCAAAGTGGTGGTGAAGTAAGGCTGCTTACATGTGACGAAAAGGAGGAAGCACAGGTGGGAAGGTATACTTATTTAAACATAAACTGCGACTTACGTACTGGGTAAGAACTCAGGTACAACCCCACACAATCAAGCAACATCCCGGTGGTGAGGATGGACAAACAGCATGGAAGTACCTGGTGTGAAGAGAGTTCGAGATGGAAGCGAAACTGTAGCCTTGGAAACGGATATGTACTCTACAGGATTCCTGGAGCCCCACGTGACTGAATGAGGTGTGTACTTTTGAAGCTGGAGAAGGGATCATTCAGATACAGTGACCTGGGAGCTGCTGCAGAGAGTCGGTGCAAAGGAGAAGTAAATTTGCCATTTCCACTGCGATATGGGAACTCTTCTTTGAGGTGTTTACAAGTAGACATTGAATTTGTCCCGATCCACCGCCAGAAGAACCAGAACGTTAACCAGAACCCGCAGACATACCGACCCAATGCCGGAACCATCACACAATCAAAGAAACTAAAGATATACGCGGCCTCTAAGAGAGGGGTGAAGACTATAGTTGGTTCTTCCCCTGCGTTTATCGCCGTCTTCTCGAGCTTCCCGGTGAGGATTTCGTACGACGCAAGAGTCCTGGACACATGTCGTTAGCACATGAGTTGACAGATGGTAACACGTATAATAGCATTCATATTGGAGCCTTCAGCAACAACCGTGAGGCAGACCCGTACCATATCTAGTGACTCAGCCACTTCACCATGGTTTGGTCCAGTCACCGTATCATCGAAGGTCCTGTATTGGCTGAGGTTTCCCCAGATCTTGTTAGAAACCTGCATTGCCAAAACGTAAGCCTTTCCACCGGAAACTGGATGATGAAAGTTACCATCAAATTTCTTGATCTCCCGTATCATCGTCACCATCTTTTGGGTTGGCATCCTTGTCTTTGAGGCATTCAAGGCATTGGGCTGAAGTCATGTGTGTAGAGCAGTAGTCCTAACAGCCATAATGCATAATTCGATGGGCATTCTTCCTTCACAGAGACTCCAACACAAGAGCTGGTCTTGTATGTAGTACACTGGGGAGGAAGACGAGGAAAAAAATTTAACTACCTAACCCAACCGTTTGACGATGCCGGTCGACCGTTACTCGCTAACAGTGAACTAACGCCGGATCATAGACCGATACTTGTGCTGGCTGAATAGATTACCGACATGGCAATTGACTTCAAACATACTGTATCCTCGCACACAGCACTCACAAGTATCTAGATCGTTAAGGTTACGTGCCCACCTGCCTGTTTCGCAGAAACCAGCAGAAATAAACAAGCGCCAAGCATGCAAAATCCAAAACACGCTAAACTCACGACAACGATAATTGCCAAGCCCCCCTTCCCTTCCCCATTCCCGCCCCAACGTCCCGGTAACATCTCGGATCCCAGGTTGAGGTGACCAACGTTAGCGGCCGGGACATGCCAGTTCATGCGTACATAACTGGGGGGAAGAGAGAATGTATCATGCGAGCGGATTTTGAGACCGGCATGTTGTTTTCCAGAAGGGTACAAGTGTCCTTCCGCATAAACAGCTCCCCGGCCGTTAATGGGCTGGGGTTATCGGCTCCTTTTGTTGCTGCGGCGGGCAGCGGGCCCGTCTGCTGCCCGCCCCCGTTTTGATGGGTTAATAAACGCCACTTCCCAACAGACCGAACGCGCGCATATTAATAGTTAGTAGCATACCTACTTACGTACTTTCCGCTTCAGTTGGGCACGGCACTGTCAGCCAGTTCGCTAAACCGGTCTCCGCTTCGATAAGTCGGCTCGTCTTCTGCATATGACATCCGGAGCGTCTGAATTGCGGATGTTAGACTAGCACTCATAAAATATGCTTAACACTTCCGTCGATGCACGTAGCATCACTCGTACCAGTTAATTATAACAGTTAACCTCAACCTCCAAGTCTCATATAGCTTCCACATCGCGGCCACTTCGCCTGCCAGAATACACGTCTAAGGCTAGTACTTCATATCATACCCTTGAGCATCAACTCGGTTATTTTGTGGTACCTAGAATACTGGGATGTAGAGAGTGTCCAAGATATCTCATCGGATACTACGCTCATCAACTATTGCTCTACACAAAAAGCACCTTCCCTTACCTTATGCAAATCCGGGGATTCCAAACAAAGCAATAGATTAAAACAGGGGGTTGAGTTCATATGATACTGTAGCGGTCGGGATGGATAGTACGTTAGTAGCCACAGGGTGTGTTCGGACTTGTAAACCCTGATCAGGTGCACATGGTCATTGTCAGAGGGGACTTGTATTTGAGTAAAAATTTGTCATGACAGGAGTGTGCTTGGGGAAAATCCGTCAGAATTAACAGTGCAAAACCATAAATTGCGAGCATAAACTTGAACTATCTACCAGCTAAACAAAAGTGGAGACAGGCAGCACCTCTTGAGTGAAATTAATTTGTTACATGTCACACAATTCAATCGTTCTTACCCTACCACCCATCATTCAAATGCCGGACTATCAAAACTACACATCACCTCTACACCATATTTTAAAAAATCGAGTCAGCACCAGGCAGTGGTCCAAGCATCCCGACCGCTACAGTAATTTCCATGCATACTGCATACGTACTCATGATCAAACGGACCTCACTTTTTCGAGATTGCTCGATTTCTGAGAACTTTACACACCATAGAGTAAAATAAGAACAATTAAACGAGGGATTAATTTAGATTCTACAGAATTTTTGAACTCTGCGAATTTGGCCATGGTTTTACTAACACTAATTGCGGGTTTCGAACCTGCCTGTCTCTACATTCACCATGCTAAGCTATGCGTTTTTATTCATGATGATTACAATGCTTCGTCGGGGTCCAGTTTAGAGGCCCAGGTTACCAGTGAAGACACACCGTACTTTAGATATAAGTAAACTAGCTTATACTTTATCTACAGATAGATGTGTTTTCGCTTGTGTGTAGCTTTCCCCACCGGGTAGGCTAAAAGGAAACCAACGGCAAAGTAACCAAATTAAACTTGTCCCCCATCGTACAGGCAGAGTAAACGTACTAGACGAAATTTGTCACAGAGCTTCTTTAACGAAAACCTTTTGTGCTAGATATCGCCACGTTTAAAAAAAAGCAGGATCCATAGATTTTGAGTCTGAGACTTGGGTGTTTATAGCACTGACGACAGGTTTTATAGCCTGGAACACCGGTGTCGTAGTACCGATTGTGAGAAATGCAGGTTTCGAACCTGCTACTCAGGTATTCATAACACCAGACTCAGCTTTCTAGGCTAATTGTTCATTGTATAACTGAGTTTGATTGATTAATCTTACATTTTGTAAGTTAAGAGGGTTTTCCAAAGAAGGGTCGTCTGAAATATAAACTGAATGGTAAAGGCTTCAAGCCTGGGACTCAAATGTTTCTTGAACTACAGGTTCGGTCCTGATTTCGGGTGTTCTAGCACCAGTTGAGTAGAGGTTTCGAATCTGATTGCAGGTATTTCTAACGCCAGGCTCAGCTTTCTAGGCTAAGTATTCATTGAATTGATTAATCCTAGATTTTGCAGGTCACTGGTTTGACGAAAGAAGAGCCATCTGAAATACAAAACGTGTACTTACCTAATAATAGAAAAAGAGTTGCATCCACAGGCTTAAGGAAAACTTTTGCATTCGACATGTCATGTTAAAGCATAGCTGTATGGTACACAGCATCGAGTACTTACACGATGGCAAAAGAATAACATAGATATTTATCCGCAAGTTGCAAGTCGGTACTTTGTCATTTCTAGTACCAGTTGAGTAGAGGTTTCGAACCTGCTTGCCAGTGTTTCTATCACCATCCTCGTCAGTTAAGTTTCGGGTCAATAAATTCGGTGATTTTAAGTTTGCAGCTATTTAACTAGTAGCAGGCGTAACCCGGGGCCGCTCTATCTTATCGGAAATTCGAGCGTCACACAAGAAACCGGCAAAAGTGATATCCACAGGTTTTCAGCCTAGAACTATGATATTTATCAGCACTGTAGGTTTCGAACCTACTACCCGATGTTTACAGTCCCAGCTGAGCCAAATGATTTGCTCATGCATACTCAATGATCCCAACCATCCTCTATGGACGTAGTCTAGGATTCAAAGGATAAATAGTAAAATGCATGGCACTTTTAACCAGCGGCCTGGCGTTTTGAGGCCGGTGTTTATAGCACCAACTGGGCCGAACGGTTTGCCCTGGTAATATGCAGTGGTTTCCACCATTATATACCAGACGTAACCTGGTAACTATATCAAAGGATAAACGGTAAAAAGTAACGAACTGCAGGTTTTGAACCCATAGCCTGGTGTTTCAAACGCCATGAGGTTTCGAACCCCGACATTTAGAACGCGGGAGCCCGGTGTTTAATGAACCGACTGAACTGAAAGGTTAGCTCTTGGACATGCAGGTGCTTTCACCATTTTGTACAAGACTTGAGATGGGTCTCTGAGAAAAAGAACAAACAATGATTTAAATGCATCAATCGAAGTTTAAAGCCTAGGACGATCTCTTACACACACGCTAGCTCTACAGATCATATAGTAAAGCAATGACACCCGAGGTGGCTCCCAATCCTCTGTCTCTTAGTCCCGCTGTAGTCACACTTGTGCTCGACAATGCCTGCACATCAATGGTTCCTCCCTAGTCAACATTGCAAATCACTTTCGCGCCAGCCAGTATCATGTCCCCATGGTCCACCTTGCACAGCTTACGAAGGCTGTCATATACATAGAGGTTCAGTTTAAAATGATCATGGTATACCTTCAAAATAATGTACTTCCGCAGGGACTGTTCAAATTCTGAGCACCAGAGGATGCTTTTGCTATCAATAAGTCGCATATAGCACGACTTAATAGTGCGATCACTCTTGTCGGAAATGTTGCGATCAAGCCTGGTGGAGAATTCGAATCGGACACAATTGTCTGACTTCAATGTGACATAGACAAAATCCAGCTTATCCAGCCAGAAGTCTGAGTGTAGATTGCCATCTACAATACGTTGTGGATCCATGGGAGTAGGTATGCGGACAGAGATGGTAGCAGGAGCAGCATCGAGTTTATAGACTTCTTCGAGGAAGTCCTGCACTGTCTCTATCTCTTAGCTTTGGAACTCCCACCACAAACACAGACTAACTAACCTGGTATGACGAAAGCACACGTCGCGGTACCGCCCAGGTTCTATAGTCACCGTGTAAATCAGCGGGACAACGGCGGATGTAAATGAAGCCAAGCGCGTCGCAACCAAGTTTAGGTTTGTCGTTGTTGTTGCTGGCCACAGAACTTTCGTCGTCGGATGTCCGGCTGCGTTTATGTTTGTGGCCGTCTGGTGATGCTGAGGGGGGCAAGGACATCATTACGATGTTTTCAGCAGATATAGAACAAACCGTCTTAGATGTTAAGTGGGGAAGAAAGAAGGTATTGTTTGGTTTTCGGTGTGATCAAACGTTCGAATGTCTACATCCGGTAGCCGTGACTGTATCGAGGGCATGGCATAAAGTAAGTAAGTATAGGGACCATGCAGTTCAAGTGATCTCATAAACCAGCACCTTCAGATTTAGAGCCGTGAGCGTTACCGAACTGAAAACATCAAAGTCTGGCCAGCGGACGGAGCGTACTGAGCGAGTGAGGATCTATGATAGAATGTAATGTATGGTGCGTGCGGACAAGCGGAGGTGGTAACAATTTATGCTTCTACACCCTCAAACTTAAAAGCCGTACATGACAACAGCAGCTACTCATCCAACTTTATCTTGTGATCTGAAGTAGTAACCCTCTGATGAATGGAGTATACTCGCTTTTTGTACACTTTGTCGCCAAAGCTGTGCCCTTCACGGTAGGCCTTGCAAAAGTGAGCTTTGGTGTCAGTCTGGATATGAGTATGGCGGGCTTACCTGTATGATTCTCTGTGTTCGTTGCTAGTATTTGAAAACCAGAGTATCTGGTACTGATTCTAATGCAGGTTGAAGTATTTACTGCAGTCCGGCAAGAGTATAGGTGCAGTGCTTCCTAGCATGAACCCCAGTAATATTAAATTAGCACTGGAAGATAAAGTTCAAGTAGTGTGCAGATAAACTTCTGGGTGCACTTCAACTGAATTCGCAGTTATAAACCATACAAAATTCACTTCTATAAGTCTTTTAAACTAGCTCCTCAACACATCTACCCCAAAAATAAACTTGGAGTGTTGAAGATAACTATCAGTTCAACTGGTCCCCGAGTTTATTTTCGAACTCTAGATTTCCTCTGTGATGTCATATTCCTCACAGATTCACCACCTCCGCTTGTCCGCACGCATCATACATGGCGGATACGGGGGAAGGAGAAAGGGAAGGTACGACTTTGCTTCAAGAAATCGAGGGGACATCCGGAATCACACTGAAGAAGTACCGGGGACAAGGTATTAGAGTATGTAATGGCCGCAAGCGGCCAAATACAATATGATTCAAACAAAAAAAAAGCACGCACCATACTCGTCGGATTTTCAAGTTTCCGGACACCCCTGTCATTGATTAGATGACTTCGATAAGATTAGATTACATCCTTCTTGCCATCCCCTTCTGTGGTGTGAAACCACCAGCATATGAACTGGGTGCTCATAACTGATTTTAGCACTTGGTTTTGTGATTCAGTAGTAACTCAATTTTGATGTATAGTTATTTTAGCTGTGATGTATAGTCATTGTAAGTTTAATGTGTCATCAAGGACGCTTATAATGGGGTGTCCGGAAACTTGAAAATCCGACGAGTACTATACCGAGCTTCTGACAGCCGTAATCATGACAAAAGCTCGAGTTCCCAAGCCAACTCGGCTCACGGGAGGCATTTTGCAGCAGGTTTTGAAACTGCTCCCCGGGTGTTTACAGCAGCTGGCATTTTGAGCGTGGTGAGGTTTCGCACCCCGACGTTTAGAACATTGGAAGCCTGGTGTTTACAGTACTCGATGTTTATAGCACATACTAAGCTAAGTGATCAGTTATATAGGAACAGTTCCACTATCTTGTACTAGCTGTATGCTGAGATTTCCAAGCAAAAAGATGCGTGGGTTTTAAGCCTGTAGATGGTCATGCCGTACGCGTTTCAAACGCCATGAGGTTTCTGCCCCACAACGTTTTGAGCGCTGCAAGGTTTCGAACCTGGTGTTTACAGCACCTAGTATTTACAACACCTAGCGTTTCTAGCACCAGCTATTTGCTCTTATAATATGCAGTGATTTCCACCATTATATACAGCACGTAGCCTAGACATGTCAAAGGGTAAAAGGTAGGCCAGTGGTTTTGAACCCGTGGGCCTGGCGTTTTGAGCGCCATGGGGTTTCGAACCCCGGTGTTTACAGCACCTGATATTTGTAGCACTAGCTAAGCCAAGCGATCAGCTCTACTACCTTGTGCGGGTCTAAAGACAAAGAGTCAGGTCATTTTACTCTATCTCTGAAGTTTCGCCGCCATAAGAAGTAATCCAGCTCTGGATATACATCAGTGCGCGTAGTGGTAGGTTTCATAGCGCTAGCTTACCTCCTAGGAACTCCGAATCATGCTTGAGAACCCCGCTGATAACGATGTAGTGGATGGATGAATCGTGAGGAGACTGTGAATTACTATCAGCACAACAAGTGAACACGCGTGTGGGGACCATACGGTACCATGGAAATAGGTTTCCATACTTTGGTTTTTCTCTCTCAAAGTTGCCGAACTCGCCTCCAGCTCCTTCGAGCGTGTGACAGCACTCACAACTCCTACTCCCGGCCGGGTAAAATTTCGTGAAGTACTCCTCGTCTGTTATATAATAGGGACAAGTGAACATGCGTGTGGGGACCACATGGTACTGTGGAAAATAAGTTTCCATACTTTGGTTTTTCTCTCTCAAAGTTAGTCCGAACTCGCCTCTGGCTCCTTCGGACGTGTGACAGTGCTCGCAAGCTTGCCATACTCCTACCCCCGGCCGGGTAAAATTTCGTGTAGTGCGCCTCGTCTGTTATATAGTAGGGGGTAATTACGGGGAGTGACGTCCAAGTCTAGACACCAGGCTGGGGTCACTAGATTGGCTTGCATATTGATTACGGTGACAATGCAATGATTGCAGAAACAGAAAGACTGTGTTGGATGATACGTGGAGAAGAGTTAATGTAGTGGGGGCATTTTATGGGCTCAATGCAATCAAACGTTCAAATGTGCGGTGTTGTCCCCGACGTGGAGTTTTCATGACGTCATATGTAGCTTTCGAGGGCATGTCTTTCACGTTGTTACTTTGTATGTACGAATAGATACTTGATTCTAATGATATCTATGTCGGAATCTATGGTCTATATACAGCCTGACATACAGTCTAGAACGCAGGTGCTTATGCACCATTGCATATCCTTGTTTCGTATCCTCATACAAGATCTCATACAAGATCCTGATACATATATGCAACACACGTCGGTCCTGCAGAGCGAGTGAGGATCTATGATAGAACCTGTAGCGACAAATGAACGAACGTCTAGGGACGCACACAGGACATCCCGGATTCCCAGACTATGTCACGCGAGGTGGCAGGATGGGAGCTGTGCTTGCTTTGCTAGTATTCCCGCTTCTCCTCCTCCTCCTCCTCCTCCTCCTCCTCGTCGTCGTCATTGCCGTACTTCATCCTCACCTTTCTCCTCACTCTCTTATTTGTTATCTTTTTGTTTTTTAACTTCTGAATAGATTTTACTAAACAGCGCCACCGCTCGCACTTTGTGTCATTTCACCTCGGTTCGTTCCTAAAATTCGTCATTTTTACACCCATTCGACTATTTACCCTCTGATTAAAGCCTTCCGTCCTAACCGTTCACTCGGTCAAGCATGCGCAGAGATATGGAAGTATAGACTGGAGAGATGTACCTGATCCAGCAGAATCACCAAGACAAATGATATGTTGAATAAAAAGTATATATGTGCACGTGCACGTGCACTTGCACTTGCAACAACGCCACTCCCGCACATTGTCTCTCTCTTTAATTCAACATCATGAATACACGTCCATACTCGGACTAACGGGATGCGATACATATCGTCATTGACACCACCAGCCACAGCCGAGTTGCAGCATCACGTCAATAGCAGCAGCGAGAGTGCAATGCCACACGCTTATGTGCCACCCATAGGCTGATCTTATTAACAGGCATCATACGCGGTGTTAAGCGCAAGAGTATAGAAGGAACTAACCGCGATTGTTCATTAGACACTTGGGGTTGGCGAACCATAGGGTTACACCTCGAAAATCTTGTCCTTGCTTGGTATTGGGATTCAAACAACATTGTGCGCTCAAAAACCAGCTATCTACTTTGACGAACGAGGCTGTCAGCGACGTAAAAATCTAGGAAAGCGTTGCGCGTCATGACGAGACTTTGATTGGCTCGCGCTTCATTGAGCGGAAGAAGACGAGCTAGGGGATCATTCCCGAGTCTCATCGAATACCTACTTTTAGTCTCGATCACCTACCGAGGACAACTTGTTGCGAAACACCAACTTATTTTAGCGACCGAACAAGACTAAGTTACATATCGAACATCTACTCCTCCATCGGAGTCCACTTTCCCATGCTACAGACACATCTACGAACTTTCTTGAGTATTGCTCACCAGCACTATATCGAAAAAACTACGCGTCTGATCGATTCACCATCTCTAATATATCGCTCTGGATGCACATTCGTCTGTATGCGGTAGGCGGTAAACCGACAAATGGGGCGGACGCTGTAGGACGTTGATACGGGCTAGCGGAGAAGCGCAGAAAGCGCGAAAAGAAGGTCATCTACATTTCGCTTGTTCCCGCCACATCTGGCGTCTGGGGATAGTCCAGTCGTCAGAGATAACCACCCACTTTGTTAGTGGTGGTCAATTGAACGCCTGAGCCTCCAGTTCTGACCACCAAGCCTCCATTCATCTGACCACCTGTTATTCTCACGCCTTGTGCGGAGTTTGTCTGTGATGATCGCGCCCGTCAGTGACAACCACCGACCCGAGTTAGACTGCTGGATAGATAAAAGTTTTAGGCGTTACATGGGCGTATAATCAGGGAGAAGCCGCGGGGAAGCTTAAGTTTCCATCCGGCGAACACCGATATATTGTGGACTGGAGTCATTCAACAACACTCTTCGGGTAGAGTAACCGCGACACTCCCGGTGCGGGTTTATTCTTAAGTGCGACTTATTCTTTAACTATCTAGTACGGCGTAATTACCCCCCAAATAGCGTGGCTTATTTCTCAGATTCTACGGTCCGTTTACGATTTATTATGGAATCAATATTTTCAGGCGTAGCGCCACGGCAAGGCAAGGCCAAGTCGTGGGCGTCCGAGAAGTCCCCCTGCAGTTGTGCGGCGGCTGTCATGCGTCCATCGTTGCAGATCAAGAGAGTAGTTTGAGATCGTTACCTGCACGGACGTGGTCCCAATGTAAGGTTCAACACTGTTATTACACCATGATCGTGCAGCGAAACCCAAGATCTGGGAACAAAAGTAAGCATCTGGGTAGGTGGCTTCCGACCCCATCATGCAACGTAAGGCGGGAAGTCTTTTGTGCGTCTCGCGGAACTCGGGAGCTGGAGGGCCCACCCCACGTGTGCTACATACAATATTGCTAACGTTTGTTTTTGCTCCATTGCCACGGGCGCAAGGTTTTGTGACCCGCGTAGGAGGTGTGATTATTCCTATGGACGCGGGATGCGCTGGTGTCGGGTTTGTCAGGAGGAATCTGACGGTGTTAGAGGTGGGGACGCCGTATGAGTCGCTTCCTCTTCTGTGGCTGGATGCATGTCAATCTTCGATGGCAGGATTATTCAAAGAACGCTGGCAAAGATAGTTTATCGCGCGAAATCTACATATACGGGCTAAAATAGGAACAAAGATATCAACAAAGTTGAGCACAAGAAAGCACTTCCAACTCGTTCGACCATTGCAACGATATTCCACCCCAAGCCCGATCGCTTATTTGGGCACCATAGTGCCTTATCTGCTATTCTACCTGCTGGGGCTAGACATGCCAGCCGACTGAGAGCACATGCTGCTTCTACATGTACATCTATTCTCATACTTTATCCATTACTTGATATTTCAATCGGCGCTGAAGGCCTATATTGTGGGATCGAGGCAGCGGGTGACCTTACTCACGTTGGCGTCGAAGTTTCTATCCAACATGGTTGGTCTGATCTCGGTGAAGCCGAAACCTTTTGACATCGTTAATCGTCCTGATTTGCGGACTTATTCATTGCGATTGCGGGGTTCGTACGGGAAGAAGGGAATATTGAACTCTTTTAGATGTTATAGAGTTGAATGATTCGCCTTCGTCCTCTCTCGACCTTGGTGGATACGTCACCGAGCAAAGTCTGTGGAAGAAGAGTTTGGGATTAGTATGCATCGTTTCGTACCGACACGACGGGAGAGCCGGTGTGCTGGGAACTAAGCCACGTGTTTGAGAAGCCCTAGGTATCATGAGGAACTGGAAAGGGAATGTGACCACACTACCGGGCGCCCGACGTTTTCCGGACGTTCCGAATGACATGGAGTGAAGCGCTGGTCACAAGGTAAGCCCTGTGATTGGTTGGCAAGTAACGCAATATACAGCGTCCCAGTTGACGTCCTGTCTGGGTACCCGATTTCCAGTTAGAAACGTCGATCGCCCCAAAGAAGTTAACTATTGATAGACAAGGTGATAAATATGAAGCTTGGATGTCCCTATATGACTTTCTCTGTTGCCACACAACCAATCTGCAAGCCAGGTTCCTTCCAGAAGTGCACCGGTTGCATGGCACGGACTGCGGACCCAATCCCTTGGGTCAAGTAGATGCATCTCATAAAGTTGGGAATGTGTTTTTGCTTTTCTGCACTAATTTCGATCGATCGACCGTCCCATCATCATCATCATCATCATCATCATTATCATGTCGTTTCCTGTTGAACGTCCCTCCTCTCCTGCAAGGGTGAGGTGAGGAGGGATCTAACTACATGGTTTTGGGAAGTCGCAAGTATCTGGATGAGGGAATCCAGGATTGGGAAAGGGAAATTTGGACGTTGGAATCTCTAATCAGTATCTCATCGATACAGATCCGACCTCCCTCCCTCCTGGGTCCTCCTCCTCCTCCTGGATCTTCCTTCTCCTCCTGGATCTTCCTCCTCTTCCTCTTCCTCTTAGGGGGAAGAAACATGTGCTATATATTTCGCCCTGAATCCCACGATTAATCGTCTTTTTCTCCTCCAGCTCAGCGTCCTCCCAAACCTGCAATTGCAACTCTCCCTCAATCTCAAGAATTTCTCTACAAACATGCCATCCATCGCCCCATCCCCAGCTCCAGCAATGGAACTCCCCCCCTATATCCTCCTCTCAGTCTTTGAGCACCTTCCAGGGCGGGACCTAATCGTAGCCACACATACCTGCCGTCTCTGGTCCCAACTCATCCTCTCCCGCCGGCGTCTCCGCGCCAACGCCTTTCTCCCTTCCCCTGCCTACACCCCGCCATACGCCCTTACCTCCAGCGAACTACATCCCGTAATCTCACAACTACACTTCGACGACACAACCGATCCTGAAGCCACTACATTTGGTAGAAATCAGAGACTTATTAAAGACTCGCCCGTGAAAACGCAAATGGCAACATGCCCGGCAGTCACAGAGTTAAGGCTCGATGTTATGAAGTATCATCCACATGTAGTCGTCACAAACCCTTCCGGCGTCATAGTCAAGGATGTTGTCAAGGAATTGGCGAAATAGTACCCCTCCCCTCCTCCTCTCTCCCCTACCTTCCCCAAGCTGACAGCGGGTATAGTAAATCAGTAACCACAAATTTCACATACGACGACTTCTTTGGACGCGAGATATGTTCAAAGCGGAAATATGAGCGCCGGAAGCATATGCGCAGAGCGGACATGGTTGGGAGTGAGAAGTAACTCCCCCCCTCCTTCCCTTTTTTCGAACACTAGCTGACTGAGAGAAAAAGAGTTGTGGTTACGTTTGGCCCACCAACAGTGTTTGACGGGACGGTGTTGTTTTCAGCTGAGAGATTTGCGGCTATGAATGGTGGAGAAAAAACGGCGGGGAAGAGGAAAGGACGGAAGGAGAAGGAGATGGGGAAGGAGGAGGATGGACATCGCTTTTGGAGCGCGTTTGCGTTTGAGACTTAACCTTGAGTTGCGATTTTCTTTGATTACTGGTGGAGTTTTGGGCGTTCACAAAGTTTTTTTGTGATTATGGGAGCGTGGAATTCGCGTTGCGGTCGACCATGTCGCGTTGTTTGGGATCTGCACGTGTGAAGAAAGCGATGATGACGACAATGGTTTGTTTTTTGGAATGTCTGGGATGGATCTGCGGAGATAGGATAATAATAACTCATCATGTACATTTATCGAGGTACAAATCTTCATGGCTTCCAAAGATTGGGCACACAAGCTGGGGGTATATTCAGCGAATAATGAACATGCATGTGCTCATCATCGACACTCAAGTGAATCTTGATTCGTAAGATATCAGATTAATATTCCCAGATTTTCTGCACTTGTGGCGAAAAAGAAGCGAGAAAAAAGCAAAACCCAGCCGTTTGTTGGGGTGGAACCACTCAGATGGAACTGTCGTATGTTTTATGTTTTGTTTTTTTGTTTTGTTTTCCCCGTTTGTCCATTGCTTTTTTGTTGCGTTATCAGTTGAGCCGTGGGGCCGGGTACATGCAGGGGCGCGGCGACGGGGGTAGTGTAGATGTCCCATGGCCCAACTGTGAAAGAAAACTGTTAAGACGGAAGGGCGTAAGGACTTTGACAAACATGATGGAAGCCTGAACATGGATGGCTTTCGTTCGGTATACGGGCTTGGGGGAAATATCTGTTCTTTGTTTGCAAAACAGCTGGAAAAAGTGTACTTCTTCCATTGGCGCCGTTACATTGCTGTGTTCTCAATGTACTTTGACACTGCGCATGATGCTGAGACTGATCCGAGCTCGAGTGGTGGGGTAAAAGCTCGCACATGACTTCTATAGATGCGTGAAGACGGGCTAACCGAACAAAAAGAGGCTTCGAACATATTCCAACCCAACTACATCTACCTTGGCCTATGCAAGAGTTTCGATCTTGCAGCAAAAATTTCGATTCTATATATTGCAGCTGTTTTAACTTTGGATGACAGTAAGGATCCCGTAACGTATGTACTTAGCGAAAGGCAAGCAAGGCAACTTGCGGAAGAATTAGAATCGAGACCGCATGTAAGGCCTACATAAGAAGTGTACTCTATGTAGGTAGAAGCCACACAACAGGTTTGGAAGGTGGGGAACAGCACTTGTAACGTTCAATGGATAGAGTTATCTAGAGCCTTTGGTTGGAGATTGTGCATGTGGACGTCCGCTGGAGTTGAGAGTGCGTGATATCAATGGAGTCTCGAGGGATTTCAAGATCTAGTCGGGGGCGTCTGATTGTGACGCGGGATGAGTGGTAGATACTTGCTGTTGCTTACAGATAGATACATATCTTCTCGCTCACGGGCTCCTGCATCCCCAAATCCCAAATCCGGTTGTTTCGGCAGCGGCCACGTACCAAAATCCCATCTATCCATCCATCCGGTCCGTCCATCATCAGGAGTGAGTGTTTGATAGAACAAGGAATCTGCGATTCCAGCTGAAACACAATTGTCCCAGTGGCTCTTCTAGTCTCTTCCTTCGAAAGTTCTCAGCCCATGCATATGGTACCGATCCGATCGTTGTAATACTGCGAAACACCTGCACATAATATGACGACCACGGAACTCCAGGAGGTAAGGGTCAGAATAATGGTCAGTTAGGGAAACCACATCCTTTGTCTGTCTTGGTAGTGGGGTATTGTAGAACAGTAATACCTAGGTGCTGCGGCCTTTCCTAGCGCGGTTAAATCACTTCCCCTTCCAGTAGCATTTCCTAATTGGAATTTCTCCAGTCTAAGGCTCCGCGCCAGCGAGAAAAAAAGCCCGTCCGGCAGACTACTTAGTAGCTATTTATCGTCACACTACTCGTCTAAAAGGAATATTTTGTTGAAGTTTTCTTCCATCTTGTCCATCGTTGTGATTCACCTGCAGCAATCGGTCGACCAGACTCGCCAAACTTTGGTATGCAGCAATCACTGCGAACTTGCAGCTGGACTAGAAGCTAATAACTAACACCCACAAGCGTTAAGCTTAAGAGAACCCGCACCTGCCACCAAATTCCGCTAGTCCAGTCTCCCAAAATGAAACCACCGGTTTATCTGGGCACCATTGAACTCATCGAATAGTCTCTTCCTACGATGGATAGCCGCGAAGAAGAGACCATGGAGGCCCTCAAAACGATGGTTTCAGTAAAACAGTACATTGGTCTTCAGGATTTGCTGGAGTTAGAGAACTCAGATCTCTGTAGATATTTATAAATATCACCGGTACTTATGATATTCGGCTAGTGAACGGTTTCCGGCCTTGCAATATGTAGATATCTATAGACCGGCGGTCAAATCAAGATCCGTAGATCTATTGACCGGTCAGGTTGGGATTTTCAAAGCCGCCCTTGGCCATGTCTGACCGATCCAACCGTTTCGGTTCACTGACCGTACGCTCGACAAACCATTGGAATCGCTGTATGGAGCGATTTTCCAAATTGGCGTGGACCTCAGTTTACCACCGTCAGTCATATTCGTACCTCCGGCGGCGACAGTGGCTTTCATCGAGAAAAATATGAAACAAAATTATACTGCAGGACCGTCAATCAAGATCGGCTACTTCCACCTAAAGCATATTGCGGAGATTGAAGGCCCGAACTCGACGTACCAACCCGCAACCGAGCCTCACCGTTGGGAGAGCCCGACTGCGATTGCAAGCCATGTCTGTGGTAATTTCCTACTTATCACCAGAAGAGTTACTCCAGGTATCAATCTCGTCGGAAGCCGGGGAAAATCGGATGAACGGCTCAAGCCCGCAGGAGTGAAAAAACCTCTTCGGAGGTGCTTGCCAGTTTGAAGAGGATGAAAAGGACTCCTTCGAGGCCTTGGCCAAGTAATCACCTCCCGCCTATTGGGTGCATCAAGATTGTTTGTTTTGTTACGGGTACAAGTTACATTTTCTTTCAAAATTTGCATTTCTGGGCGGGTGGGCGGCTCGCAGTCAATTTTTTTGCTCATTGGGATACTAGATGACTAGTGTTACTTTGCTTCTAGATGAGGAGATGAAGTGTAGAAGATGCTAGTTGATGTACATGTTTTTACTTTTCAGCGATGGCGAGATAATACGATGATCTACAAAGTGGCCGCTCCTAACAACTCTACTTACAGAGTTGCTTGAAGTGTGCTCTTGATTCGTTACAATTTCTTTATATCTTGATCAAGAGCTCTGTGATAATAAAGGTAGTTGATTTCACTCCTCTAACTCGGATAGGTTTACTATCAGACGTTAGATGACAACGAATTTTTACTTGGTACTAACGAGACAAACCAGCACACAGACTTACCTACCTTACTCTAGAGAGGGGCCAATAAGCCTATTGAAAGCGCTTTTGTGGCTGTAGCCCTTTAATCACTGATATATGTTGTCACTGATATATGTTATCACTGATATGATCCTTGTGGGAGACTTTCCTTCAAGATAAGCCTTGTCAGGATGCTTTTTATAAGGGTGATAAGTGAAAAACGTCTTTCAATAGGCTTACAGGTTTTGTCGGCCCCTAAATAAGATAGATAACTAAGTTTAAGAGGAGTACAAGGAGGGTATGAGCCGAGAAACAGGTTTCTGGGTGCAAATAAAAAATTGCACTCGCACAAGCTGCCAGATATGAACTGTTGTGCAGTAGCAAGGAGCAGTTAGGTATCAAAGAACGGATGAAAGCGGGAACAGAGTGCAACGTTGGTAGAAGTGTTTTGGTTTGCCTGGCTATTGGTTTCGCTCGTAATTGGAGTTATGGTATTGATAGCTCGTGTCGCATCTATAGACTGCATCCTCCATCTCCTTTGATAAATCTGTATATCACAATTCCAAAGGTGATATTCCAAATCCGAGCTGCATTGCATAGGGTATCGTTTGGGAGGGGTTATGGGTATATAACTTGTTTTTTGGTGGAAACGCCGCATCGATGCGTCTATGCATGCCTGCTGAACTCGTTACCGGCTCCACGGTTGCCGCGGTATTAATATTCGGGGGCGCCTCCGATTATATCCCCGCTGAAACGCAATGGTTGGTAAGGGCATTTTTTGAACCATTTGGTACTAAAGACGTTGGAGTACAGGCGCCACTGACGAATTGGCGGTAGTTGACGCAGCGGGAAGGTGCCATGCGGAAGTGCAACAAACTGTGTTTAAACCAAACGGCGGTCCTATTGCAAGTAGAATATCTCTCACACAAGCTGTACGTATATCGCAAATATAGGTATAGAGTAAACTTCTAGTAGCTTCTCCACTGCGTTAATACCAAAAGGATACTTGTTAGGTACGTCCGCTGACGTGTTTGAACATTTGGAATTCCGATCGAACTGCGGGTTTTATTAATCTATTGCGACTGCACCGATCCGGATCCCCAAGATGCGAGATTGTACAAGTATGTAGAATTCGAGGGGCAATGTAAAATATAAAAACAACAAGGTTAATGAAATAAATTGACACTTAATCTATCAAGCCATATCCAACGAAAGGAAATTCTAAACTAGCATACCACCACCACCACAGAACAAAATCAAATCCTCCGCTCTAAACAAAACCTCTGCTGCTACCTGTACTTTATACCAACAAAAAAAAACCATAAGCGCCATCACAAACCAATCATCCAACGTTACCACAACAACCAATCACAGCATCTCACTCGGCTCTCCAGTCTCTCCCACTGTCGCCGTCGCAGCTTCCTGTTCCTCCTTCGGTATCTCTCTCAACAAACACCTCACCAACCCCCCACCACCCTTCACATCTCTCTTCGGAAAATATCGTCCCGTCTCCCGTGTATATGCTTCCAACTCCCCCCTATTCCTGAACACCCAGACATTCTCCACCCCAGCCATCAAATCCACCAAATTCACATGTGTCCGTTTCACCACCTACTTTCTGTCAGCTCTCTCCCACCAAGATCTTCATCAAAGGAATTACAAACCTTCTTGCACTGTGTGATACTCCCCGGCACCTCCCTCTGCGGGGTAAGCACCGCACAAAGCAGCTGCCACGTCTCGAGCGGCGGGGTCGGGTCATTCCCGAAGCGGGCGGTAAATTCTGATAGTAGTGCGGCGTTGAAGGCGGTTGTGGCGCGCCGGTGGTTGCGCGAGGAGGATTCCCACCTGCGGGAAGAGACGAGGGCGAGAAAGTGTGTGTGTGGGTGCACGCCCGCTGGGGGAGGGGGGAAACGGTTGCGGGTGAAGAACGCTTGGATAGGGCTAGAACTAGGTCTTTGAGGGTGCATAGGTCCCACAGATCCTGCGGGCCCTGCGGAGGGAGTGGGGATGATATGCATAGGGCGTTGTTGGCGTTCGGTCTCCATGATGATAGGGATAGGGCAAGCTTGCTGCATGTAAGAAAGTCTAGATGGATGGGTGAACTTGCGAAGATACAATACACTCTTTATGAAGATTATGACACCCTGCTTGAATGGCCAGGACGCATTCGAGCGAAGAGGGCTTAGTGGAGTGGAGACAAGCTATCACGGCCCTGCTTAATCTCTTCCCACTTCTCATTCCTGGTTTTGCTGCTAGTAGTTACTGTTGCTACTGCCTGTTCGCATTCTTGGTCCGTGTTATCGTGGACGGCACAGTAAGCCCCTTCTGATCCAGTGATGAAAAACATGCTAGTGGAGGCTGAGCCATCGTAGCTCAACCACCCTTGGAACTTCTGCACTACACCCTGTAGGCAGTCTTCATGCAATATCTGATATTTGCCACCCAGGCATGCCAGGCTGAAGTTCCTCCCACCCAATATCACAGGAATACGTCTTGGTTTCTCGGGCCGAGCCGTGGGTTCCTGCATTCATAGATATCTACTCGATCTATGTATGGACGCTTCGATCTGACATACAGCATACAGCAAGCAGACACAGGCCTTTACTTTATTTTACCGAGCGCCCTCTGCAGGCATGGGTTCTCACTCATGTGAGGCTTGTGTACATGGGTTACATCTCTCCATCTACCGTCCATATGCATGCCTAGGTGAGCGATCATGAAGGCCTGTGTGTATATTTATCACGGGCGCTGAATAGCGACATCCGTATCCCATATCTGTAGGCAATGGGTGAGTTGTGGTGGTGGTAGTAGTAGTGTGGTGGTGGGTGGGGCACGTGATCCGGTGAAGGGTCCAGTTGCAGCCACAATCGCGCAGAGTCGCGTACACACACGAAACGGGCGCTTGAGTAAGGAGGCAAGGTACCTTGGGACTTATCTACTTAAAGAGACCGGCGACGGATGGGAATAGTATCAGATCCTTTGTGCTTTTTTTTTTTGCGGCCATTAGAGAATTATGTACACGGTGGTTTGTGGTACTACTGGCGGTGACGGAATTAGTAGCACACTCAACTCACTCCATGGATCATGGGCAGGTAAGTACCCTCTGCGTTCAATATCGTCCGGGGAAGTCGGAATGAGCTGATACAGCGATTAGTTATCAAGGTTTTCCTTTTCAAACTGGGTTTTGGTGTAGTTTTTGGATAAGATCTAGAGCCATCACTATTATTGCATATTGCAGATCACAACGCAGACGGTGGTTTGAGCGGATAACTTTTCCGCACTCCCTCTTCTTACTGAGAAGGTGTGGCTGTTGTGGGTACACATGGGCTATTGCAAAACTCCAGGCTGGGGGTTGTTACATATGTTGGACGCCACGGCAATATTGTCGCTCAACGAGACATACAATATCTGGGGACAGTGTGTTATTCAAGTTAGAGAAGCTGCTTAAGTTTCTTCTGGCGCTGCAATACCCCTTCAAAACATCAATCTGTCTCATCTTTAGGATTGAGATTAGTATACCATCGTCGGCAATCGAGCCACCATACACGCACGCACGCGCGGTTACCAATCATCTTGCTAAACCGCCCGCTGACCGGTAGCCAACCCACAGTACAAGTGGGTGAATATTTCATTGTGTATATCATACCGGACTGGCCGCGAGGAACAAAGGGGCGTTAAGCAGAGCAATTTTCACTTCATGATTGCCTGGACCCATTACGGGGGTGTACAGAGTGGCGTCACTGTTCCAGGAGAAAGACTTCGTGACGGCAAAAGCGGCGAGTCGGCTGTGTTTTTACGAGATTAGTTCGACAGTATCGGCAATTGCGTTTCATTTGGAGATAGTTATGGACGGTGGCGTGGCTGGGATTTGGGATGATGGGTTTTTGTTCGAGGGTTATAGTTCTCTATAGCAATATTGGCACAGGTTTGAGATACATCGTGAGTCCAGAATTCCTAATCAAGCAATCCGCTCAAGCAATCCGCTGGAAGAAGGGGCTGAACAATGGCCTGGCTACTCTTCCCCTCAGCGCTTGGATGTAGAATAAGCTGCGGCTGTACGTCCCCCTCGAGGAACCTCACGAGTCATTTTTCGAGATTGCTCCATTCATGGAACTGGCGAAAGAGATACGTGGGCCGTGGCGCTCCCCCTCGTGTGTAGCGTTTAGACCTTATCAGTACGACACGAAATCTCTGATACTATAGGAGAATGATATTCTGCATGAAGGGCTGTGTTTTAATCACACAGTATAGTTTGTTTATCCCAGCTGGTTCCTCGATTTCCGAGACCTTCACATGCAAAACCACCCAATTATATTTGTAGAAGGAGGCGTAAGTAGTCATAACAGAAGTGTGCCGTCATCCACAATCGAGTCCGTGTGCTGCAGAATTTGATGTGCGCCGGGGATTTGGGACTGCAGGTGTTTCGGACCGTCTGTGCCTCACACGCACATCAACTAGTTCCTGCATACAGGTACAGGTGATACGAACCACGTAAGATATTGAGAAAGAAGGCCCTCAAGATCGATTCCTAAATGCTAGAAAATTTTATTTTACTCCAAGAATGCGGGAAATCCCAACTGCTGGGAAGCTAAAGTAGATCTCGGGTCCGTCTACGCCGCATACCAAACCTTCCCCCCCTAGTCTTTCAATCTCGTGAGCAATCCAAGGGTTGACATCTTGTAACCCACGATCGATATATCGCGCATTCCAGAACCAAAAAATCTGCCTCGAACTTCCGGTTCACTCGTAAACTTCCCCTTGTGTGGCTGCGTACCCGCTCTCTCGCGCTATTTGTCTGCTAGTCCTCGGACTCACCCCCCCCAGGGGACGGAACCATCTAGATTCCTTTAAAGGAAAGCGCCATACTATCCGCGTATTCTCAATAAGCGCCCCGAGCCCACAATCCGGAATCCAGATTCTTGACGCCATCCCATGGTTGATGATATCGTACTGTATTCCGGCTTCTTCTCCTCCGCTGTACCCCCACGATTGGAATGAAGGCGGCAAGCAAAGGACCGTACCTAGCTAGTCACTCTCTACAAAGCTATCCGAAGTCGAATTGGGACTCACCGCACCCGAGCCCGCTTGAGTTCTGTAACTATTCCCTGGCCTCTCCCCCAACCAGAAGGTTACCTACCTTGTCCGAGGTTTGTTTCTACCAGTTTTTTCTTTTCTTTGTTTCTGGGTTCCTGACACAGAATGCGCGGGAATACACACTCCACGGCAAGAAGGGCATTATCAATAATCCCCCGACCCGTGGATAAGACGTTGTGTCTGCTCCACTGCAAGTCTTGGTGTTTAGCTGTAGCGGTATTACCACCATACACCATATGAATTCTGATGTATAAACTGGCGGTATCTAACGCAGATCTAGGTACAAGATTTCCCATAGTACTTGATCATAAGGACCTTTCTCGTGCGGTTCGGGGCACTATCTAGTATCGTTATTTTTGCGCATGCTCGCCCCAGTTTACTCTATACACGGCACTCAGGCCTCTCGATAATCCGATAGTCTCTAGATTTGGGTATGTGAATCTTCATGGGTATGGGCTAAAGCACTTAGCCTAGAAAGCCGAGCAAGATGCTAGAAACGCCCACGAAGCAGGTTCGAAGCTGGAAGCCTGCGAATATCGCTTTTGCAATTTTCTTGCCGTATTCTTGACAGTTTGACGCCTTCTGAGTAGAATTATCCGCCGCGTTGTATCTCGTGGATTGTACCTAGCTAGCTACCTTTAAATCTACACGGTGCTGGTTAATATCATCGAATTAACTAGAAACATATCTAGAAAGAATGATGCTAGAAACACACGCAATCAGGTTCGAAACCTGCCACAGTTGGTGCTATAAACACCCAAGTCACAGGCTCGAAACATGTGGGATCACTTTTTCTTCACTACCGATCGGTGTAGTATAGTGTTTAGGATGGAAAAAACTACCAGTGGGAAAAAGTGTCTCTATTATTTAGACTGCCGTTCGATAGATCATCCCATAAAGCTACTGAATAAACATGATAGGAACGTATCTGGGTACCGGTACCAGCAATCAGGTTCGAAGCCTGTATTCTCCTCCCACAATCGCGATCGATGCTGTAAACATCAAATTCCCAGGCCCGAAACCTATCACCCTTTTGCTATTCAGTGTTGTGCCTATACTCTCGAAATCCATTTGGCCGGCACAATCTAGGGTCGACAAATCTTCATGAAGTTATAGAATGAACACCTAGTCTATAAAGCTAAGCCGTGGTGTTAGAAACATCCAGGAAGTGGGTTCGAAACCCCATGGTACTAAGTCCTAGGTTCAAAACCTGTGGATATCACTCTTTTTCTATTGCGTATGTATGTATTCGCAATCGGTGCTGTGGGAGTACGAGAGAGTACCAGAAGCGTACGCGAGCGTGCGAAAGACGGGTGATGAAAAAGAGGCCAAAAGTGTATCGTGACGAGTGTGTGTCTAAGTCTAAGATACAGATGCACGATGGCGAGACCATCATATAAAGAACAAAGGAGCAAAGAAAAACCAAAGCTCAGCCCTAAGCTCCAAGCCCACAGATCCGGAACCACCGTACGCACGTCCTAACAGGTGCTAGATGACTCTTGTTTCGATAAGCTAGTTGACTGGCAAAATCTAGGGTCGAATAATTTTTATGAAGTTAAACGATGAACACTTAGCCTAGAAAGCTGAGAGTAGTGCTGGAAACACCCGCAAGCAGGTTCGAAACCTTCAATCGGTACTGTCAACAAGTCCCAAGTTTAAAACCTGTATATGTCACTCTTTTGCCATTCGATGTTTTCGAGCATCCAGTTAATCAGGCAAACTTAGAGTCGATTAATCACCACAGAACTATAAAAGGAGTACTTAGCCTAGATAGCTGAGTGCGGTGTTAGAAACACCCAACAAGCTGGTTCGAAACCTGTATTCGGCGCTGTAAACACCGGATTTCCGGGCTAAAAACCTGCAGTGCTCAGTCGGTGTTAGAAACACCCAAGAAGCTGGATCGAATCCTGTATTTCTTCCACTCTTGGTGTTCTAAACCCAAGAGTATCAGGCTTAAAACCTATGGATTCTACTTTTTGTTTGCAATGCGCGAGACTTCCCTCGTGTGGGTTTAAATTTTGTCTAGTATGGTTACTCTCCCGTTCGTTTACTTACCCATAGTCTGTCTAGCAGGGAAGGCTATACACAAGCGAAAACATAGCCATCTGAATAGTACAGACGTCTAGACTAAGTAGTGGCCAGTTGACTGGTGAAATCTAGGGTTGAATAATTCTCATTAAGTTATACCTACAGTGAACATGTTAACACTTAGCCTAGAAAGCTGAGAGTGGTGTTAGAAACACCTGCAATCAGGTTCGAAACCTGTGGTGCTAATGGGAATTGGTGCTTTAACTACCAGAGATTCAGGCTCGAAACTTGTTTTTACTTTTGTTTACTAACGTACATCGCAATGATTTTCCCTACCTAAAGCAGCTTCTCTATAGATTTTGGCAACCAGGTTCTATCGACTAAAGTCCGGGCATGCGCCCACAGGAGTATACCTGAAACGCTTTGGACACCGAGAAGACGACAAGTGCTGATGGTGCGGAGGGACAATAACCCAAACGCGGGAGCACCTCTTTCGCCACTGCAGCCGGTGGAAAGACCAGCAGACAGGGCTCCGGAAAGCGGTGGGGAAGGCAACGGGCTGGAAAGCGGGCAGATGCCGGCACGTGCAGGTCTCTGAGCTGTTTTCCATGGAAAAGTGCGATCAAGCGGTAATGGACTTCCTGGCGGCTACTGACGTCGGGAATTTCCTGCCCAAGCGAGTGGAGGAGTGAGGTTCTTCGGGGGTCTTTGGATCGGTGGTCTTTCGTTTGGTTCTTCTCTTTTCCTATGTTCTTACCAATCTTTTTACTTTCTTTTGTCAGAGGGGACGACGGGTAGCAGTTGCGGAGCTTCGCCATCTAGCCGGCTTGCCCGGAGGCGTCGGGGATTAGGGGTCTAAATAGAGTGAATACAGTATGATTAAAACAAAAATCAAAAGCTTCTCTATAGAGATTGATACTATCACGTGCCTCAATGATAACACATAACCCCGTAATCCGGCACAACGAGCCGAGAAAACACCAGTGGTAGTAACCTCGGGTACATCAACCCAACACTTTTCCTCCCGCCGTCGATTCGCATCCCCCAAAACTAACCTAAACCTCCAACATGCTCTCCGCGAACTCTAATTCAACCTCCACCACCCCGCCAACATGCCACCCCTCGCAACGCCCGCCTTCCTCACCTCCCTCCGCTCCATCCCGCACCTTCCCCCAAACACCTGGTACTACCTCGCCTCCGTCGCCTTCGCCGTCCTAAACCGCCCCACCGAAATCCCACGCATTTACTCCTTCTCCCTCACCACCTCCCCCGCCCACGAAACCCTAAACCGCACCCGCGAAGCCCTCCTCAAAGCCTCCGCCATCGGCGGCTTCCCATCAATTATCAACGCGCTCAACGCGCTGAAGACAGTAGTCCCCGAGGACCTACTTGACGCGCCGTCCCCCACCGCCCGCGCCCGCGACGGCGTGAAAATGGCAGAGGGTGATCAGTTGTGGGATAGTATCTATGGAGAAGTTGGCCCACGCGTGATGCGGGGAATGAGGAGGAGCTACGATGATCTGGGCGGGGTCGCGAGGCTGGTGTATGCTGGGATTTTGGCGGATGATAAGGTGTTGGGGAAGAAGGAGACGGGGTTTGTGTTGGTTGCGGGGTTGGTTACGGGTGGGCAGGCGTGGGGGGCACAAGAGAAGGGTCATAGAAGGTATGTTGTTTCCCTGGGTGGGTGATGGCGGCTGATTGGGTGTAGGGGGTGTGTCAATAATGGAGCTACGTGGGCGGAGGTTGAGGCCGTTGAGATGTTGGCTGGGAGGGTGGTGGAGGAGGTGAGGAATGCTGCGAGAGAGACGGAGTTGGTGAGGGGATTGGGGTAGATGCGGTTTTGGATCTTCCTTATTTCTTCTCCTCCAGGCTCCTTCGTGTTTATTCACATATAGATATAACGATCTCAACATGATTCAGTTACGAAGCTTCGTTATTTTTGCGAGTTCCCTCCTCCCCCATGCTCGAAATTATTCAAGCTCAGGTTCCACAAAAACCTAAGGGCTTGGGGCCGATGTTGATTAACTTAGGCTCGAAGAGGAACTGTGCATCTTCAGCCAAAAGTCCACCACGAGGATATGAAAAATCGCTCAATTGATTTGTAAACGCCCGATAAGCTTAAGGTGCTAGTACTGCCTATAACCATTGCTGCACCAATCTCTAGCGTACTTCCCTCTAGCCTTGTACTATACATGTAGGCGGAAGGAGGATTCTCTCTCATAATGCGGCATAACACAAATTTGAAAAAAAAAGACCCGGGTTTTTTTTCCAAAGCTGATATGTAGTACTGCACTCAGGCCAGGCTGTACTATACTCTCGAATGCTCATTTCCAGTAAAATACCACATAAAACTGGCTATATATGGGGATGCTACATGTAGTATTGGGTAGGTAATGCAAATCCAGTGTTCTTCGAATTTTGTCTCAGTTTCCATGCTCTCAACAAAATTTATTATCTACTAGATATCAAAAATGGGTGTCCGATCTTCTACTCGGGGCAGGGGAAAAGTACCAAAACTTCTGGGTGGCTGAGATTTGCTTGACATGTGAATTGTCCCCGTTCGAGTGCTTGCATGGTTTGATTCTAAATTCTGGCCTCGAGTACAGCTTAACCCGAGTACAGCCTGACCCCAGTGCAACATCTTAGGCTTCATATCCTCATGGACTATCATGGACGATTAATGTAGAGGTGAGTCAATCAAGGAAGCAACCCAGTGGGTGCATCATCAGTCTGGATCAATCGCTCCCCAGTGCCATCTAGCGCTTGCTACTAAGCACCTTATCTCTATCTAATTTGAGCCCTCTACTCACCGTGACGATCGTGAGTTAACATCTCTAGCAAACACCTGAGCCGGCTCTCGTCCAGCCTTGATCAATTGCGGAAAACTTGCGGACTATCTAACCTCGCATTTATTATCACGACATCACTCTATCTATAGTGTAGTACTAGTGGGCGTGATTGCGTAATACGTGGAAGATGCAGTGATGGCCCTGTGTGGAGAAGCTGGTGTTTCACTACATGCCAGCACGACCCAACGTACGGTGGGTTAAGCCAAATCTATTGACCAATCGAGCGAACACGACGAAGGAGGGGGGGTTTGGGCATGGCTAAGCTACCTCCTAAGTATCGGGCCGGAGTGTATCGGAACTATCGGTGTGTGAGAAGCCAGCACATTCCATTGGCCGGTCCTCAGCATGTGCACTCCCGGGGGTGGCGGTGGTGATCGACCATGGATAAGCCGCGGTCAACTCCTATCTCCCGGTGCCGTTGTCGGAAGTGTGGGCCACTCCGTGCCTCAGTTTCTACCCCGACAGTACCTGTGGTAGTTTACTACACACGCCCTAGTGATCGGACGGACACCATGGTAACCGGGGGTGATATCTATGGGTTGAGTTTCCTAGGGAATGTCGAAGTATTTCTCTACCACGTTACTAGTGAAAAATACATGCAGATGGCTTATTCTAAACCCTGTCAGAGAGTACAAAAGTACTTACATATATATGTTCCGACCCATACACCAAATTTTCCCGTTGGCCAACAGGTCGACCGATATGCCAATCCATCAACTTGGTGAATAGATCAACCTATGCACCATCTGAGGGCACTGACCGAGGTGCCAAGTAGCAGGTTGGGGAGGCGCAGTGAACCACCATGGTTTTTCTTCTGTTTAACTTCTACATCACCGTGACTATTCTACCTGTTATCACCATGACTATCCTACCTACCTTCTGCCTCCAACTCTACTAGAAATTTTCTCATCTACAACAATGACTACCTTGACTCCCACTTCTGCTCATAGGAATTCTGCCGCACGGCATTATCAGTTCCCTGACCGAAAATCTCAATGCGATTGCCGCCCCAAGTCGTCGCTGCAGGGTTCGACATAAGAGTGCCGCCGAGACTGGTCCAATCAGTATTGGAGGGCAACCATTTGGTTTCGTTAAAGGTCTTTTGGAAACTGCGTTGTTGGTGCCCAGTACAAAGATATCGATAGTAGTCGGGCTCGATACCACCGGAACAATGTCGCCCATAATTGTTCCGCCCAGTTTCCTCCAACCTGTACCCGCAGGCTCCCACACTGCACCGGTCCACGTTTTCTGATATGCGCCGTTGTCAGTGCCGCGTACAAAGACATCGACACGGTCTACGCCAGCGGAATGTGAGTCACCCCAGGAAACTGCAGAAGGCTGGCCCAAAATCTTTCCGCCGACGTTCTCCCACTCAGACGCCCAGGACCCGTCGAAAGACTTGTGATGAACGCCGTTATCCATTCTGCGAATGAATACGTGAAGATTGTTCCCCCCCCCGGTAGTAACACAGATATTTCCGATGCATGGCTGACCGCCGAGATTTTCCCACTCTGACCATGATGATCCGGTCCACGCTCTGCGGTTGACAATATTGTCGAATCGCCTACCAAAAAAGGTCGATTCGGCTGCTACCCCAGCTAACGGCGGTAATATCGCTCAAGATTGTGCTCCCAAGTGGCTCGTAGTCGTTTTCAGAGGGGCTCCAACCTTGGCCTTCTCGATAAGATTTGTGATACACCTGACTGTCGTTTCCTCGGACAAAGACGTCGAGGCGGCCTTTAAACATAGATACCACAGCCGGTTCACCTGTTTTTTTTTTGTGCAAACGTCAGTCTTTCGCTATTCATGTTTTCGAAATAAAGGGGTGATGTTCAGAAAAGAGTTGATATATATGACTTGAAACATACCTTCGAAACTTCCACCCAGGAATTTCCAGGTCACGGGGGCGCCGCCGCCGGACACGGAGACAGAGGACTCGATGGTGAGACCGGTACCACCAATTAAATTCGATGCTGAACCAGACTCTGGTGGGTAAAGATTGCGAACCGCCTTTAGGTCGTCAGGGGTGAGGGTGCGCTTCGTAAGTTTAGAAGAGACAGAGGCAAACATTATCGAACTGACAACATCGGAATGATAGAGACCAAGAACATGTCCGATTTCATGAAGACCGACAGTCTCAATATCGAAACTACCGGCCACAGCTCCATCAACCCAGGGATGTTCTTGGTCATCGAAGTGAAGCGGCAACGGTATGCCGTTCAAGATGATAGAAAACCCAGGCGGAAAGTCCGCATGGGCGAGGACATTCCCGACCATACTGTGGTCTGGATCATTGGCTTGACGCCACTTGATGAAGATATCGGGGTTTCCGTCCGCGGTGACCTCGGTAAACGTAAGACCCACGCCAGCATTGGCCCAAGTATCGAAAGCTCTTTTGATCGAGAGTGCTAAAAGTGCAGGGATGGTCTTTGGGGAGATAGCCGTAGTGCTTAAGGTATTCTTGGACTTGATTCAGTTTTCGTTTCTCTCGCCTTGTTGAAGGCTTGGGAGGGCGAGAATTTTCTTGCAGTCGAACACCTTGTCGGTTAAGGCATTCTTCGGACTTTCTCCGTTGTCACAATAAGCTACTTGAGCCATTATAGAGAGGTTGTTGATATTGGTTTGTGGTATTAAAAAATAAGCTGGATTTGGGGTATGGGTTTGGAAGGTAATGGTTTCTGGAGAGTTCTATTCAGATCGAGGAAGCTTTTATATACCAGGCTAGATATCTCTGTGTTTAAGTAGAGTTCTTAAGACGAGAGCGGTCGATAGTGCTCCCAGTAGTAGGCTCTAGACATCACTTCTCAACTGGTCTGGGCGTTTCTCAGCTGAGAGAACTAGAGTTCAGCTCTTCCATGAACCCGTGAACTGTTGCTCTATGCCAAGGACCGGTTAAGGGAACTGGTGATTCCGTGATGCAGCTGGAAGGTCAAGAAATAACATCTGGCTAGGTCTGGACTCGAAAAAAATGGGAAGAGGATTTTGTTTATAGCTGAAAACATTGGGTGAGGCTTTAAATGCGCTTTTACCGAGACATACATACCCGAATTCCATGCCCAAAGAGGGTTAGAAATTCAATTATAGTCTCAGCCCTATGCAAGCAAATCCATATCGATAGGTGTTGTAAAAAACATTGACTTACAGGGCTGAAGATCCGCATGTTGTGCGATGATACCTGGTGATTGTGCATGTGTTCAGCTACTTGGCATTGCGAGGTTGAACTGAGAAGGAAATAATATCCGGCAAACAAGATCCTGCAGTCATCTCTATCAAACTTGTGAACATGGGTTGGTATCATAGGCCCCAGGAGATATGTATAATGGATTAGATACGGAAGTTGGTTTCCCACCGCTGTTTTATGGGTTTGAACTGACTATTCTTCCGCGATTTGGGAGGAAATTTTTGTGTCTTGTGGATCTGGACAAGACAAATCAGGGAGCGATGTAACGGTGGAATGCGCATGGCAGTTGATGTTAGGGGCCCTTACCCCGCCATTTATTGACTTGAAACCAAGCATCTCTGCTGATGATTGTATAATGTTTTCAAGGGTATGGGATTTCTGGCCATGGCATTATCGATCACCGGAGGTTCCCCCGAACGCGATGGCTCTTTACACTTTTATGGAATATGCTTATAATCATCTAGTTTAACGGACTATTTTGCATTGGCAGTCTAATATTCAACCAGTCCCACGTTTTGCAGATCATGAGATTGAACTTTCCGTCCGCTTGCCTAAGCTTAAGACGCCGTTTCGTAGCTGTAGGCTGCGCCGTTGACATAGAATAAAAATACAGGTTCCCTAGTACACTGCATGGCGCGAGGGTCGAAATCAGATGGAGCACGGTCGTGTCCTTACTATTCGTTTCATCCGAGGGTGCTAGATTCAAACATGATAGCCAATCTGGTTATTCTCCATCGATCGCTGGCAAGGTTCCAATCACTGGAGTTAGGGATTCAGCTATCTTCCCGTAACCTTTAGATCCCCATCCTTTGCCTGTTTTCATGAACAAGGATCGTTATACGTTACTCTAGACTGGAAGGGTTTCAGGGAAAGCTGCGATCCCTAACCATTTTTTCTGTAGATGGGTGATGCGATTCTCCGCGAATTTCTATCTCGGCAAGCCACTAATATAGCAATTTTATGACCTCTAGTTGAAGCTATATGAATTTATGATCATGTGTTAATTAAGATATATCGATATATTTCGATACTCTTCAGCTGATCAGGTAGTCTGTCAATTGCAAACGGCCCCCTCCCCCGCACTAACGGTGCATCAAAACCGACTTATAGACTATGTATACTTCAGCTTTTAAGTTCTCGGGCTGACAATAGGAGATTCCATAGGCGGGGTTCGCACGAAGTCTCCACGAAACTCAGCAGAACGTTTGAAATAATTATACAGGCACCACGAAGCCGCTTGGGTTAGGTGTTTATGCTTCAGGGGTGAACAGGAATTCTCTACTTCAACAAGCCCGCACTGTAAGTTCCATGAATCCTCCTCACTCAATTCTCTGATGAAAACCTCTGGTATTACGTCGCAATTCCTTTCTTCTTCACCCTCGCTCCTCAATACCGCAATTCCTCAGCAGACCTACTCACTCCACGGCCCCACTTTTCTCCTCAATCTATACGTATACGTACCACTACCGCCACCGCGTCGCTGCTGCTTCTTTCGACACAACAAGCCACGGAATTACTCTCTTAACCCCGAACTGCCTCTCCTTACTTTCCATCCACTGGTAACTTTTGACACTAAGAAAACCTCCGCTACCAGACGCTCGGTTCACCGCCACTGTACCTTCTGCATACATGACCCGCCTAACGCCCGCGTCATCAACATATTTGAACGGCTTTCGACATTCCCACAACCAGAATCTCTCTCCCTGCACCCAGTTGATAGGAGGTGCTTAATCCGGGTGCCAATGTTGAGTGCTAAGGATGACCTTCGTTCAAACAACACCGGAGGCTAACCCGAGTTTTTGTTTGTTTTATTCATACTGTATGCACTCTAAGTAGAGTATGACAGCCCATATTCCCTAGCAGACATAGTTCTGTCAGTGTTTGCTCGAATTTTGAGGGTGAATTTTGTGTAGAGCACTCAAATTTGTGAACATAGTCGGCTTGCGATACTACTGGATGTTTGGAGTAAACCATGCAAGCCTATGCGACACCTCACGGCAACACCTGCTACGCACATTTTATATGGTGCTTTCCAATTTGAGTTTGCCCACAGGGCGGTGTGAGCCAAAGACCGCCCAATAACATGATATGCCCTTCATTTTCGCTTGTGATAATGATCGGCTACTCAGAAGCACAATTCTAAAACTTAGCGAATATCTGTGAAGAATTGTACTTAATTTTCTTCTAGTCCACATGTTGTCTCGCTGTGCCCCCGCGTTATGCGGTCCAGTTGGCACTGACACCGACAGTCTTATCCGATTCGCAGTTTACCATGCAAGGCTGCAAATTCTGAAGAATCTATGACTTTGGGAAAGAAAATATTGAGCGCTGAAATGCGATATACTCGATTAGAATGCCACAGAATCCTTGAACCGCCAACTAAAATCCTTTGATGACAGCAAACTCTGCATATATCACAATGTAATGCACCTGATTGGTTTTGCAGGTTTGCCTCGCGGCTCTGCTCTTTCGTCCGATCTCAGTGGCCTGTCCTTCAATCGCATATGCATAGCCCCCCGATATGGCAAACGCTTCAATGTATCGACTTACTATAATAATTATAAGGACGGTAAATGCCTAGAAACCAACGGGTGGGTTTTCTGCTTTGACACTCACCAACGGCTGAAATGGCGACTCGATCCGGCAATCCTTTTCTCAAGAATGGCATATTCCAGCTTGAAGATGACATCGTTGTTTTTCAGGCCAGTAGCAAGAAACCGGAGATAACTGGTGAAAAAGTCTATTCGTACGATTATGCCCTCGGGACACAGGAGCTCGATTTCGATCGCAATGACATTGAGGACGACGACGACGACTCGAAAGATGACGATGACGATGACGATGGCGATGATGATAGCAACCAAGCGGCGCCAGCTACGGGTCCGTCAACAGGAGCCCAGCTCCAGACGATGTCGACACCAGTTGAACCCATAACAGTGGGTGAAATCGATGATAAAATCGATAGCCAATATTTTCCTCTCAACGGGCATGAGGGACAGATTTTGCGAGTGCTGTGAGTGCAAACTGAAGTCGTCTTAGGACAACGAATAACATCATATAGAGAGTACGAAGCATGTGCACCAGCCCAGGTAATCATGAGCACGGAAGTACCTTGTTTGTGAGAATGTGGAAATGCTAATCAATTCAGAGATTGCTCGAAAGTGTCGAAAGACGTCTTCAGTTTCCCGAACATTTGGCAGCTGAATTACTGAACCTAAGTTCGCGGGAGACACCGACACCATTTATAACCGGCGTGCGCATCCGCGGGAAGCATGACGACGAGGGAAAATCGACATTCTTTGTCTCGGTGCCTTACCTTGGGAAGCATGACCCTTTCGGGGAATTGCAAGAAAGTGTTGGTTTGTCCGAATTTGGAGACATTGGGGGTGACCCTCCCCCAATGTTGTGGTTCATCAGGCGTGGTTTTTGGTATTCGGAAATGGTTTGTCGTCCTATTGTGGGGGATATTATCCACACATTACTAATCGGATATTCTACAGGAACTGTGGCTACTTTCAAATCAAAGGAATCCGTGACAGATAACGGCTCCTCACCTAAGATAGGACAGGTCAGGTATGGAGCCTTCCATGTCCTAGCACACATGATCGCCGGGGTACTTCGATCCGACAGACGCATAGTGGATGAATTTCTGGCGCAATGCAATAACAATGTAAGCTATCCTATGAGCGTTTGTACTTATGATTAGTGCTAAGCCTCTATAGCGCTGCTATCTGCAAGCCGAGAGAACAAGAATAGGGCCTGACCCTTCTTCGGTGATAGACATGACGGGAGAAGGCGTCATGACGGAGCGTGTTAAAAGGGCCTCAAGGGAGCTGGAAGCTGTTACAGCGGCAATGAGCGTCGTCAGGCGCCAGATCAGGATACTGAAAACCCTGGCGAAGGTACTATTGAGCAGCTCTGGCTCGATTAATTATCCCTCGGGCAGTATGGAAGACAACCAGAGGCTTGAAAAGTCCGGGAATATAGTCGAGATCCCCGTTGTCTCGCAGCAGATAGAGCAATTACCGTATGCGCTATATGTCATCGAACAAGCGGCCAAACAGCGAAGCGAGGATCTGAAAGAGCTTGAGGAAATGGTTGGCCAGACAAAGATGGCATATGATGGGGTGAGTCGCGTTTGGAATTGTTGAAGTCAAATATTAATGATGACAGCTGATTCAATTCGTTTCGCCGGCATTTATCTTGGAGACAAGTCGCAGGATGGAGCCTACAACAGCTACCGGTACGGATCGAGGAAAGCGGGTAGAAGAAACAACACCATCCCCGTCCAGCACGCAACCCGCAGCGACAGTGCCTGCGCAGCCGCAGAACCAAAGTTCAGGTACTAATAGTGGTCAGCAAGAGCCCAAAGAGGAGTCTCCACTACTATTGGAAAGTTTGGGTCACTTGAGGGGCGAAATGGCCCACTTGACGAGGGAGATTGTTGATTCGAGGACCGCTGCAGAGGTACGTATTGGAGAAGTCGGATAACTGCTGTTGTAGATTCATATAGATGACATATTTCATTTGCAGACTCTAGCAAGGGCTCAACAGGAATTTTTAGCCCAGATACTGGCGCAGCTGAGAGCTGACGCAGAGGTAAGTGTGAAACTGCTGTTTTCAATGCAAATGGGTAACATTTTCTGTTTGGCAGGTCCGAGACTCGCAAGTCAAAGAGCAGCTCGATATCATGGTCACCCAAAGTCAAAACATTGTGGAGCGTAATAACGAGGCCGGGAATGAAGCGCAGCATCTGATTGGCCAGCTCCAAGTTCAGGGGGATACCATCGCCTGGCAAGCAGATACTATGTCCTGGTTTACTCTCGTCACCTTTATTTTTCTTCCGTTAGCCTTCTTCACCCAAGTACGCCGCGACTCCCAAGTACCCTGACTACGCTGACGTGTTTGGGGTAGTACTTTGCGTTAGATGGTATGAAGCAGCACACTCCGACGGAAACGGACTTCTGGAAGATTGTGGGGCCCGCGGCTGTTATAATGGGTTTCATGGTATTTCTGGCAGTGATCTATAAGAAATATGGACACAGGGAGCTGGTGAACGCATATACAGAGCGCCGGCTGCCGAAGGAGAGGGAACCAAAACTAAATAGAGGCAGGGATAGTGAAAACGAGGGGAACAAGGGGAACGGTGCGAAGGGAGGGAAAGGAAGGGTGGTAAATAGGGAGGCGGTGGAGAGAGAGGAGAAGAGGGAGAATGAGAAGGGGGAAGATGAGAAGGGGGAGGATGAGAAGGGGGTGGATGAGAAGAGGGAGGATGAGAAGAGAGAAGATGAGAAGGGGGAAGAGAGGGGGTCAGAAGAGACAGACGAAAAGAAAAGGGACTCCAGAGCTACAAACTTATCAGGAGCCACAACCATGATGTCTTCCACGGCGGCACTTTCCATGACATTTTCTCCTTCGACTCAAGCGGCAACGATGTTTATGTCCCAGGAGGCGGCGGCGACGACGACATCAACGTCTCCTGTGTCGTCTCAACCGACGACAACGTCTCCTACACCCCCTCAACCAACAACGACTCGTACCATGACCCAGACGACGGGCATATCCATATCCCGGACTCCGATGCCTCCTATGTCTCATGCGGTGGTTTCTTCTGCTGCTGCAGCTGCGCCGGTGTTCACAAGGGCTGAGCCAACTGCACTAGATGACGGTCGTGAATTCTTACCTCCTTCCCGCAAGCAAAGCGCCTTTGGAGACTGGTGGACTAAATACTTGCGCTCAGACGGCCAGGCAGAGTCTCAGTCTGCCGTATAGTATAGACTTATTGTTCTGGAGATGAAGGGATAGAGAAAAAAAAGGTTGGTAGTGTACATCGTCGTGCAGCATTCAGGGTGTGCCAGTGGCGATACTACATTTGCCTACTAGGTATGTATGCAGAATGGTTTCGTTAATGTCATGTAATGAGACCAAAAAAGCAACAAGGAATAGGATATTCACATGTTGAATCCGCTATATATCTCCCTTATATAAAATATGTGCATATGTATATGTTCCGACCGATACACGAATTTTGTCCATTCACGAACCACACAACAGGTTAGTTGAGAATTCGAACAAGGGTCGGTTTGCAAACAGGACAAAATAAGTGAGCCACTCAGGATCCTTAGGTGACTACTGTACTTGCTGCTAATGACAGCTCCAACTATTCCGTTCTATCACTTTATAATTTGTTCATCATTACCTACTTAAGTAGTAGAGACTAGATATGTCATTTAAAACCATTAAACACAAAAATTGCTTAGATTTAAAATATACTTTTTTGAGCGAGCGTCAGCACGAGATCAAATAATACTATATATATAAAGTTTCATGCCCTAGAACTCCATCATATCACAAATTTAACGAGAAGATTGTAGCGACAGTACAACAATATCTTGTTCCGGATCCTACAAACTGACAGCTTCTACATATGCATTCCGCGCATCGAAAAAAAAAAGGCGCCCGAGACTATACATAAGGTTGTATTGTTCACTCCTAATCGTCGGGTTCCAGGGTGTCCTCGTCGTAAGGGTCTTGGGGACCACTCCCGTTGGACCTCGTTGCTGCGCCATTGTTTGGCTGATCTTTCCATAGCACGGGTGCGTTCCTACTGCTCCACTTCGCAGGGTCAGATAAAGTTGACCCAAGCAAGGGAAATGCTCACTTGATCTGTTATGGCCCCGAGAAGTAGTTGAGCTATCTATGGTTGTCTAGTCAGAACATACCGATATTCTTAAGGGAATATAGCGCATACAACTCCCCATTTCATGTCGTTATCGTGAATAAAGTCAAGACTCGTATCTGTCCATCTTGTCAGGCTGCTTCAAAATGGAAGGAGCTCAGATATATACTTACTCAGCACGCAATCGACGTAGGGTCCTACTCTGGAATCTGCCGAAAGTTTCCTCAGGAATATCGCTGCCTCTCTGTCTCGACCAACCTGCGCGAACTGGAACGAAACGGCTAACAGCTGGTCAGGAATTATTCATGACTAGAGCGAAGACGACTAACCATGACTGCCCTTGTTAGGGTCTGTACCACAGTGTGTCACGCAGTTGATTACTACGTGTTCCAAGAGACCTTCCGATTCGCCCTCGACCTATTTAATGCCAGAAGCATTAGCACCCACAAGGCATGAGTAGTTTAAGAGTAACAAGAACCTTTCCATCTGTGATCACAACGACCAACAGGGGCCTTTCCATTGTGAAGTTTTCTTTGAACACATATTGGTCGATGATTTTCCGCTTCAACTCGGTGCCAATCCGCGTTACACCTTGACACTTGTAGGCAGGATCCTTTTTTGTGTTATATTTATTTGTGTCTACGTTCCCCCATCCCCTGCGGGCATTGAAGAACTTGGCAGAGATGATGCCGTTGCTTCTGGTGCACTCATAGGTGGCACACACCTGCCTAAGAACCTCCAAGAGGGTTTCCTGGCGTGTGCGTGTTTCAGCGTTTGCCGACGTATCACCAGGGATTACTTTTTCTTTGAATGTCATCGAGGCGCTATCATCTGTAATGGAATCGTCAGGTAGTCCAAAGGGAAATCTGAAAGCGTGGCCCTCACCAAGTAACATCACCAAGTCATAGAGAGTTAATAGACTCAGACCTTTGGCGATCTCGGGGGGGCAACCCTTTCCATTGCTGACTGCGGTGCGGGTACCATCATCGCCGGCAAGCTTGTCGTGCATTGTCTTAGCGGTTGCACCAGCCTCTTCGAAGTCTGTGGGCTTCCAATTATCACCCTTCCAGACCTTGGAGTTAACGTGTTCTTTAACCCAATTCGCCCAGTCGAACTCGGGCGTGTCATCGCCTGTCAGTTTGGGGTGGAAGTACTGGTCCCAACCAGTTGCGGGGTTAGCTTGTCCGCCTGACATGCTGATGTGTTTAGTGGTGGGTCGCTGTGATGAATATGTTCAACTTGGAATCGGTGGGATATATATACATTCCTGGGTAGGTAGGACAGATATGCTCTTATATGAACATTCGATACCAGAGTTCCGTGTTGACTTCAATGCGGCTCAATGTCCACGATAAATTGACGAGAATTGAGAGCTGTAAGAGGGGAAACAGCACTTCTATCCACTTCCTGCGCGGGATATCCTATCGGAAACCAAGGGTCATTGCAATCGCACACAATGGGTTAGAAGTGTTGGTGTGCCTCTGAGGGGTTTTGAACAAAGACACCATTGCAATTGGCAGTAACGAGGTGTTGGAATATAATTGGGGTGAACTCCGCGGTATAAACCAGCCATTCATGGAGAACCGCAAACTATAATGGAATATGTTTGGTTGTTGAGTTTACCCCGCTTCTTATGGGTGGTGCTAGATGTGGTTGACCTCGATCAAATCTGCCTAATGCTTTTATATATTATCTGATGGATGACACAGGGAAAAATAATGTTAAGTGGAGTTAGTGGACACGCTACTGCAAGTCAATTGGATGACGCGACAAGAGCAGATACTTTAGCGCTCGAATATCATGCATAGATGTCTAGTTGCAGAATACCGAATGTAATATTGCCTTAAAGTCATACACTTACGAGGTCAAATCAAAGCTGGCTGTGCCAGACCATAACATCACACAAGATCTTTATTCCGGGGTATGACTCCGTCTGTAGCAAGTTGTTTTGATAGATGCATTTTCTGATGCGGATCGGATCAACTTCACCCGCAACCACAGAACTAATTATATCCTGGATTGTGAGGCCATCGATGGAATGCAAGATGTGCTTGCACGCTGAAAAGCTGAAGCAGGATTTGATAGATGTAGTACAAAATTTGAACCACAATAAAAATGCCTCGAAGATGAGTACTGTAGAAAAAGCCCGTAGTCTGATGAATGCCGAATGGAATAATCTTGCCGATGGCACAATTCATTCCGGTTGATGCTTGCAAGAGCACTAGAGTTCACGCTACTAAATAGACACAGCATTGTTTTGTGCACATGTACATATAAAACGGCCATTTGGCTACACATGGCGCGACTGTATTGGATCGGTCAACAATGGTCTGTATCATAGAAACTTGTTGTTCTAGAATTTTGCAACAGTATCACTGGAATTGATCGTTGATGCAACGACAGACCTCCCTCCTCATCGTACATTGGAGATGCGTCAGTGCATTGGCCATCTTTCCGAATTCCCTTATCTATATGCCATGAGGCTCTGAGAATAGAACCTTCGAGCTCACGATCGGTTCTGGCTGCTCGATATCTAAGACTGCTGATCATCTCAGGGTCTGAATTTCACAGGGCCGCTGGAGGTTTGTCGCTCGCCGGGCGAATGATCGTAGCTGATATCGTAATAAGGTATGACGCTTGTGAGATGGCATTTCAGTACGTATCATAACTTCACGACGACATGGGTTCTTCCCATTCAGAAAACCCACATACATCCACCAAGAAATTTTTTTGGAAAATTTTCTCTTATAAAAAAGACCTTCCTCACAAAATGGCCCAACCCACATGTACAGGGCCTGAAAAAGCATGAAACCAGTGAGGAGACAAACCATATCTTTGGTCCGACAGCCTGTCGTCCAGCACTACAGATGTCACATAAGAAACCAACTCAGAAACCGCTAGAAATTGGTCTGCCGCCTATCTCTGGGGCTCTTTGGTGCTTTGAAGCTGACGCCTATCACAGGCATTGATGTATGCACAATGGCTGTGAAAACCCTTTACTCAGCTCTGTCGGTTTGAGGATCACATCCTATGACGTCCCACGGCAAATCGGACGAACTGCAACCAAAATTTCTTGCGGCTCGACTCCAAAAGCCTGTGTCAAAGCACTGTACAGCAAATATAAGCACTACAGACGCACATTGCTCATTTTATAGTGTTGCACATGCATATGAGCTCGTTTGAGATTAACGGCGGCTCACCACACTCATGGGGAAGAGGAAGTAGGCTCAGAGTCTTAACCCATCCATGAGTAGGCTCGCCAAAGATTATGCATGCGGGTGATAGAAGCAGATATGTAAATGTAACCGTAGTATAGAATTTGAAAGTATAATAGTGTCAAAAAAGTGAGAAAACGCCCGAAACCGGCTTTTTTCACAGCGGTGTCGATGTCCACATGTCCAGGCCAATGCTTGACAACGAAGCCCAATTATACAACTCAACTAAGAGAAACCCCTACTGGGGGCTTTTCTGCCTTTCTTTGATTGGTGTGGGGTCTTGCAGGTTATATTGGGATCTTCCTTCTGCCGGAAATCGATGTGATGCAAATACGCCACTTTTGCTACATTTTTACTGTGCTACACACCGCATTATCTTGCCAAATCTATGGCTATTACACGGTTACACGGTTACAGGGTCTCAGCCGAGTCTATTTTATTTTAGCAGATTTCTGACAGTTCATGTGAGTCTAAGTCCCCGGAGCATATAGAGGACAACGGCATGACAGTGAGGGTTGGGTGTGCGAATTGCACGAACTACAAAAGATGAATATAGCTAGATAATAGACTACTGTGGTCAGGTAGTACGAACTGTCATATGAGGTTCGTTATTTCTCCCATCACCCCAAGTATTTCTGGCCGAGCAGGAAGAGTACAGATTTTCACAAATCTGGTCCCATTTTAGGTTGAATTTCATCCACTTGGGTCCGAAGGCACATAGGTATAGTGAAATTTGCATGGCATGGCATTGGGGGAAGAATGCAATCACTGAATCATCACTCGCTGTATACCAAAGTTCGGCCCCGAGCTCAAGGCTGTCCTCGCCTGGCTTAATTAAACCACAGGCTCGGATTATGTGCATCACTGTTCGTTTATCCAGGAAAGAGAAAAATCGAGGGAACGTGGATTTGGATGGGGATTTCGAATCGTACATCAACCCGTTAAACGGATCTCAGTAAGCGACTGTTAAGTGTGACAATCTTAAAACCCGGTGCAGTAAGTAATTGAATCAGTATTAAACGTGGTGGTATTGAACAACAGTAAAGACAACATCGTCTGCACGCACCCTTACTACTCCGTTGCCGGTTTTCGTGAACGCAGAACTCGCCCAGACCGCGTCGTTCCCGTAACTGTAGCTGAATTAATTGCTCGTTTCTCCTGAGGCCGCAATTTCTTCTGCTCTTTATTCCTCTCCGTTTCCTTGCTCCCCGTTTCTGCAACCGCCGTAGATTTCCGCTTCTTGCTCTCCACGGGTTTTCGACCCTTAGACGCAACGTTCCCCTTCCCCACTGCTGATGCTGTCGCTGCTTCTTGCCCCAAAACAAACCCTACTCGCTCAACATCCTCTTTATTCTCTAATCCCAGCCGTTTGGCAATCACGCCTACCTTGTCGTAGTAGTCCCAATACTCCTTCGCATCATAGTTTATCTTAGTATCCCATGCGCCATCATGGACAACCCAGCGAAAGGCTTCGTCACTAAACACCGGTGCTTCAGAAGGTTTATGGGCTGCAAGAACATATGATGCTGTTGCTGGGCCTACACCTTTGATCGAGAGGAGGTGCGTAAAAGAGGATTGGACGTCGGGAGATGAAAAGGCGGTAGTGGTAGTTGATACAATAAATTCGGCATCGTTAGACTCGATCAGCCGTAGGATTGGCCGCATTTTACCGCGTTTTCTATAGATATCAGAAATGCGCGGAGAGGAGGTAAGAGGGAGCGGACAGTTTGCAGTCCACAAGTCGGTAGAGCTCGGGCTTTGTCATGTGGGGGGGAGATCGCGCTGCTATCGCGGAAGGGAGAACGGTGCGGCGCCATTTGTCTAAGGAGGAGAGGGTTTCTGGTTTGGGGCGGGAGGCGGCAGTGATGGTGGAATCGTAGCGCTTTAAGGTCGCGGTGAATTCTGAGAGTGTGATCTTGGATGGGAGGGACATTTTGGAGTTGGTGAGGTTCTAAGGTCCAGGATACTACAAAGACGCGTAAAGAGATTCCGCGCGCCAAGCAGTTGTTGATCGTGAACGAGGATGAGCAACCTCTATAAGAAAAAGGTGTTTCCTCAGCCAACATATCTGCCATTGATATCAACGAAGACTTCCTCTTCCGCCCATCTCCGTCATGATTCCTTGCAAGCTACCGCGCTCCACTGCACGAGTCAACGACAACCCCGCCCTCGGTTCGATTCCGGCCTAATTTAGCTTTCTGTCCTGTCTCGTCCTCTAGACTCCGGATCAAATCCCAGCCGACGCGAAGTTGGAGCTCGGCTACAAATCTACGGCCTCTAAAAGCTGCCTACCGTCGTCTCTCGCAGTTCAGGTTTCTCCACAACCGACAATCTACCCAAGATGCCAGCTCAATGGGAGGAAATTGGCCGTCAAAAGCGTCATGAGCGCGACTCAAAGATTCCTGACCAGTGGCGACTCCAAAACATTGATAAATCGCGCACCGATGTGATTTCAGTTCCAAGGGAGTGTGGTCTGTTGACGGATCGAGAGCTCGACATAACTGAGAACTATGACGCAAAGGGCATCGTGGATGCAATTGCAAGGCAGAGGTGGACCTCAGAGGAGGTTACGATAGCCTTTTGTAAGGTTGTTTATAGCTTTGTGAACTCTTCGAAGATGCAACTAGGTTGACGTTCGACACAGAGGGCAGCCATTGCGCAACAGTTGGTGAACTGCCTTGCAGAAATCTTCTTCGACGCAGCCATTGACAGAGCCCGGTACTTAGACAACTATCTCCAAGAGCATAGAAAGCCTATTGGTCCTCTTCACGGAGTGAGTGTCTCTGTCCTAAAGTCCCCATCCCCGTTAAATCAATACATCCCCTTCATTTGCTAACATGCATAGCTTCCAATCTCAGTCAAAGATAGCTTTTCAATCCCAGGGTTTCCCTCCTCAGTCGGTCTTGCCTCCCGTGCACTCACACCAGACACCGCGTACGCAACAATGCCCGCCCTCCTCCTCTCTGCCGGCGCGATCCTGTATGTTAAAACGACTACCCCACAGGCACAAATGTGTTTCGACACAAACAGCGCTCTATGGGGCCGCACGCTCTGTCCGTATAAGACAACTCTTACCGCTGGCGGATCCTCTGGCGGCGAAGCGGCTCTCATCGCTATGAAAGGATCCGTCCTTGGAATTGGCTCGGACGTGGGGGGTTCAGTTCGGATCCCCGCCTTTTGCTGCAATTTGTTCGGCGTCAAACCGACTTCTTACAGAACACCGCGCCTTGGAACAGAAACAATCGAAATGCCGGGCGAGAATGCTGTTCGTATTCCGGTTTGTGTAGGGCCGCTAGCGAGGACGGCGGGAGATTGCAAGTGGTTTTTCGAAGTCCTAGCAAGCCTCCAACCGTGGAGATTCGATTCGCAGGTCTTGCCTTACACGTTCTCCTCCCCCTTCGAAAAGGATGCGAAACTGAAGATCGGTTTGTTGAGCAACAATGGCATCACAGCTCCACTTCCTCCCGTCGCGGCTGTTTTGGATGAAGTCCGGCGTACCTTAGTCGCTGCTGGTCATACGGTAGAACTTATCACCCTCCCAGAATTTACACCTGCATTTACTACAACGGCTGGGCTTTTGACGCTGACCGGAACAAATGGTTTTTTTGATGCTTTGGAGTCCGTTGGCGGAGAACCACTGTCTCCCTGGCTAGCGACGCGAACAAAGCGGGTGAATATGAGACCGAATGCGTTAGTAGAGTTTTGCAAGCTTTCACACCAGAAACAACAAGCCGAGATGGCATTCATTAAGCGACTGTGGGAGAGGGGTCAGGGAAAGGACCGTCTGGACGTTGTTGTGTGTCCTGTGGCGGGTCATCCTACGCCGAAGCATGATGATTGGGTCGCGATTGACTGGTTGTCGGTTTGGAATATGTTAGACTATCCTGCGGCGGTAAGTGCAATTTGGGTATTGACTTGTCCGTCTATCACGAGAGTACTCTAGATTGCGGTAAGAAGGGGAGCAAACGCTCCAAGGGAACATTGCTGAAAGATTTCTCTCGGCTTTTACTCACTCTCTTACCACGGCTGAATTTACTCGAGTATCTGGGTGGTCAAAAGTACTCAAATTCAGTACTAGGATCGACAGATCTACATACTCACCAAAACTTTTGACACCTAAACACTTGGAGGCGAATACTGATAGGTATATGCAGGTGATACCGGTACGGACAGTATCCGAGGCCGACTTGAGGAGGGAAATAACAGTACCGTCACTCGGTCGATGGGATGATGGGTGTAGAAAACTCTGTAAGTTCTCACTACTAGAGCCGAGTAATAGTAACTAAGTATCTCGAAGGGAATCCCGAAGTCAGAAATGCGCTGCAAGGTGCACCAATTGGAATTCAGGTTGTCGGGCGGAAGGGAGAGGATGGGGAACTTTGTGGCGCTATGGAAATCATTGCCGAGGCTTTGCAACGTAGCAATGACATCGATATAATTATCTGTGGAGTACCTAAGTTGTAAGAGGACATGTAGGATATCCGCAGTTGGAAACAAATCGAAGACACGTTGCGTCATATGGAACGGACCGAAAGTGGATCAGTGTCTCTGTGTTTGGATGCATGTATCTACCAGCAACTACAGTCCAATTTTACCTAACGCGAGATCTGCGGTCCAGTGTGATATGATGTCATTTAGTGGATCATATGTGACATGATTTTGCACAGTTGCACGACGCTGCACCTGTTTCAATCAGCCCCAGGTCTTCCACTATCTAGTAGAGAGCATGGGCTAGCTTTAAGACAGCGCCATCTCTTGCTGTCAAGTGTCCTGCCATGTATGGATGCTCCGTAAGGCGCAGAGCGAATGCCGGTGGGCGACAAGACATGGAGATTTCTCGGGTGATATGACGGCCAAGGTACCGGGCCGCTATTAGCACACCGAGACTAAAAGCTATGGTCCAGCGGCCAAGTCGGGATGTTCTTAGACTCCTTACTTAGTAGGTAGAGTACAGGCGCATTATTCCGCGATCAACACCGCCGCCCACCCGAGTTAGCATTGGAGAGATGAACCTGGACACTAGCTGTAACCTGTATCTAGTCGTTGATATCTATTGAAAGATCGTTAAGGCCTTTTTGAAGCTACCTGATTGCCGCTTACTGATCAATATTACCCAATAACCAAATCCATTCACCCTCTGTTTTGGCTCACCGTAGACAGACGCTGTTGTGGGTCCTAGCATGAGTCCTAACACGAATCTCCCAATTTTTACATTCACTCGAATACGATACATTATCCTCTTAGGTAATGAACGCACAGTCACTGAGGTCACTGCAAGTGTTCTCCCAAACCTAGAGCTTAATTTGACTTTATATAAGATACAAGCTCTCCGCTTCTCTGTTCCCCGCTTTTCACAAACGAACACTTCTGTCACTCACACCTTTTGATCAATGGGAAACGAGACTTGAAGGATTTAACTACGACAAAACAGAACAGAACGAAAAAACAATGGCAGACTCAGCGGTGCCAACCTATGCCGGCCTATCGGGACAGAAGCTAAGATTTGCAATCACAGCGACTGCAACCATTGGCTTTCTGCTGTTCGGATATGACCAGGGTGTCATGAGTGGCATTGTAAGTTGTGAATATCTTCCCCTTTGTTTTTGGGTCAGAGCTCGAGATGGATGGATGGAACACCCGCCGATGAGGGAGTGTCAAGCTTATTTTCCAATCTCCAGCAGCCCCGTTCGGACAACAGCCGCTGACATAATCCACACACCGATCAGATCACAGGCGAACAATTCAATTGGGAATTTCCTGCCACTAAAGGAAACGACGCATACCACAGCACGATCCAGGGGACGGTAACGTCCGTCTATGAACTGGGGTGTTTTGCAGGAGCGATCGCGGCATTGATGTATGGCGAGCGCCTAGGAAGAAGGAAGAGTATTCTTTGCGGAGCATTCATCATGATTTTGGGCACGCTTATCCAAATCACCGCTTTCCGTGGGCATTGGGAGTTGGGGCAGTTCATCGTAGGGAGAATCATCACTGTATATCGTCACGTGTTGAGAGTGACATTTAGTGTAATTTCTGACAGGTGGCGGCAGGGAATCGGAAATGGTGCCAATACTTCGTCAATCCCGGTCTGGCAGGCGGAGACGTCGAAGTCCCATAATCGTGGATTGTTGATATGCATCGAGGCTGCTATGATCGCGGTTGGAACAGTCATCGCATACTGGCTGGACTTTGGTTTCTCGTTCGTCGACAACTCCTCGCAATGGCGGCTCCCCATTACATTCCAGATAGTATTTGCGGTCCTTCTCATTATTGGCATAATGATCCTTCCTGAGTCTCCAAGGTGGCTTCTTAACCACGGCAACGAAGCGGAAGCGCAGAAAGTCCTCGCAGCACTCAACCAGACGACGGAAAACAATGAGGAAACGCAGATGGAGAAAAAGGTTATCCTAGATTCGATTGCTACAGTTGCAGGCGTCGAGTCAACGAGCGGATTTAAGGATGTGTTCTCCAGAGGAAAAGGTCAGCATTTGAGACGCATGATTATTGGCGCTAGTAGCCAGATGTTTCAACAGCTTGGAGGTATTCTGAACACCCCCCTTTAGCTAGGTTGCAGCTACTGACTACGATGGTGACAGGATGCAACGCCGTTATCTACTACTGTAAGTATCCAGATATATTTAACGCGTATTATACTAACATCACAAAGGCCCCGTCCTCTTCGAAGAAAGTATCAAACTCGACCGCACCCTCTCACTAGTCCTGGGAGGCGTAAACGCAACTGTCTACGCCTTTTCCACCCTATTTTCATTCATCTTTATCGAGCGTGCTGGCCGGAGGAAACTTTTCCTCATTGGATCGGCTGGACAGGCCATTGCAATGCTAATCACCATGGGCTGCCTCATTCCCGGCACGATCGAGAGCGCAAAAGGTGCAGCCGCAGGACTGTTCCTGTTCATAATCTTCTTTGGCGCAACGTGGCTTGAGCTCCCCTGGTTATATCCCGCCGAGCTATCCCCGCTGAAAACGAGAACGAGAGCAAACGCGCTGAGTACCAGTACCAATTGGATCTTTGTACTCCTCACATTCCCGCTATAAACACCTCCCTACTAACTTGTTGTAGAACTTCCTCATCGTTCAAATCACTCCCACTATGATTGCAAGCATCGGCTGGAAAACATACCTGGTTTTTGCAATCTTCAACTTGAGCTTCATCCCGATTATATATCTCTTCTACCCGAAACAGCGGGACGGAGTCTAGAAGAGATTGATATCGTATTCGCCCGTGCCTTCTGTGATGGCGCAAGCCCCGTCCGCGTGGCCAAGGAGATGCCGAAGTTGAATGTGAAGGAGGTTGAACAGGCGGCTAGCGAGCTGGAGCTTAGGAATAGGGGTGACGATGATGTAGAGAAGAATACGGGCCTAAAAGTGAGGGAGGTGAGAGTAGGCCGGATGACGGAGTAATGGGGCTGCACCATCAATGTCTCTATAGATAGATAAAAGTTTTGATGTAGAGTAATGTGGGGTGGTGAAGTTGGTCGTCCTCTCTACAAAAAAGGGTTCAAATTCGTCCACTAAAGATGTGCAGCCTCCAACACCGTGATACAACCTTGACGCTTGGACTCGAGCATTTCCTCAACTAGCAATACAGCAGAATATCAGTAATAGTCTATTTCTGCGAATTAGCTCCTTCCAGCCAGATTTCCAGCGCCTCTTCACTGAGTTACCACAAGCACCAGATTAGAAAAAGAAGCTGGTCATTATCATTTGGTCACAATTTTCTTCCCACCCGGCCTTGAGCAGTTTATGTACTTCCCGTATGATGCATTCCAATTTTGTGGTAAACTCATAGGCAGAATATCATTCTTGAATTTCCGAACCACCACTCATGACTAAGTGAAGTCACCGCTACTCAGAACAGTCTATGGAAAAATCTCTAGTCATTCTTTGTCTCATGTGTGAACTTTTATATTCTTGTCAGTCTTGGAGGTAGGTTGTCACTTTCTAGATGCCAAACCGACTGGGAGTGTGAGCTTTTGCAGACGCCAAGGCACAAGGTACAAAATTGGGACACAATGAGGTTTGGGTACGAGATAACGGAATACGTATACCGGTGATATGACAGGGAAATAAGAAAAGGGGGCAACACTGAAAACGGTAATCACAGGATAACTCCAATAAGTATATTAATCAGATGAGCATCGAACTCTAAAATGCGAGAGAAGCGACAAGGATCATTAGGAACAAGGAAGCAAACATGTTTTCTATATAGAATCATTAATATGCTGCCAGATAGTTAGTATTTACTTGACCAAACTTACGGTGGGCATTCTCAATTCCCCCAACCACAATTGACCAGTTAGAACCGCCGCGCAGTAGGCCATAGACGTTCGAAAATATATAAGTAATAATAATGATAAGTTATGAAGAGAAGTAAGCAAAAATCTTATATCGACGCTATAATTACACGCTATTTGTTACTAGTTCAGAACAAACAGTGCCTCCCAAATAAAGAGCAGATACCTTCTTACCCACCATAATGCACTCGATCGAGGCGTCTGATCGGTTCTGTTGAATCTTGGCCGAACTCCGAAGGCCAGTGGTAACGTGCTGAAGATGTGGGTCTCAAAGGCAATGTCGGAGATGGCTTCTTCTGTGACTGATCTGATTGCGGCGCTTAGGCAATTTAGCAAAATAGTCCCCAATGGGGGCTCCAGGGGTAGGCCTCAAAGTCATGAATTGACAGTATGGTCTGACGGCCCATGACGTGCTGACAGTATCGAGACGCTCAGCCAACGTCTCCCACATGGAGGTGGGATCATCAAGATTATCAATATAGACCCTGACGGCGGTCCTACAGGCATTGTAAATAATTGCTGCTGCATTCTCTCGACGTTCATGTCTTCACGGCGTAGCCTCACAAACAAAAGAGTCGTTGTTTAAGGAGTTTTAATCCTTTCAACCGAAATGGTTAACGTTGATTACAATCGTTTCAACATCTTGATCAGAGCATCAACATCCATTCCGTCCGGTCAGTGTACAGGTACTTCTGCTGCCTTAACATTGAAGAGTTCGGGGGGCAATTCTCTTCAGAATCTCTTCGTTTCTGGCAAGGAATTGGTCCCGCTCGGCAGTGACCCTTGGAAGCTCAGTCGTCACATTGACCAAATTTGCTCCAGCCGTCCCGCACTCTGGGCAGGATGTAGGCTCTGACGCACGAGGGGAGCTCTGGAGTTGAATTTTCAGCCAAGTCGTCTCTCGGTTGTGCTAGGTTTTAGTGAACCCGCTTTTTGTGTTTCCGAGCTTGCTTGTTGGGGGTAGTTTCGAGGTGGCTTCCGGTTTGAAGAAGCTACTCAGATTTCCGGGCTTGAGAAAAATTTTGAGCTTGCTGTGTTGAAGGAATCTAATTTGGCCTTTCATTCTGATGGTGTTGCGGTACTTAAATGGCAGCCGATGGATTTTTGATTCAGACAATCCAAAAATCTGATGGGAATTGTCTGGCCGGTATGTGGAAATCTGCAGACCAGTACTTAATGATAGCTGACGAAAACTCCGAGAAATCCGTGACACATTGCCCGCCATATTCATCTTTAACCCTCCTGAAATATGCTGACTTCGGCAGTTCCCGTGGATATCCGCAAATATCTAAAGGCCGACCCAGGCTTTCGAAAGTTGGTCGTGACTGGTCCATGTCAAGGGAAGCCTCCAACCCAGTGGACTTTATCGAACGGCCCACAGATACCTAGATATGTAACTACATCATCTCGCGTCTATGTGTATTGTTCCACACAACTCACCAAGCCCTCACCATACTAGTACCTCCAAGATATTTTTCGCAACCGCTAGCGCCGACGGGACGCGCCGTTCCGCGATAGTCGACAGAGCTCAAACTAGGCTCTCTGTCTTTCACCGATGGGAACCGAGCTTTTGGTGAAGCGTGTGATTAGATGCTATTAGTTGTGACCGGAATGTAAATACACGCATGTATATACTCGATGTTGAAGCAACAAAAGCACCGCCATGTATCTTCTCGTATTTTGAACAATGTAAAAGGCGAGCACATGCTATTGTTTCTCATAAGTCAGTTTCCGAGGTCGTTTTAGGGTGATGTACCTCTCAATACCGATTGTTTTTAGGCTAAGCGCCCGTTAATACGCCACGACGTACAACCCTGCAACGTGAGCGCGCGTACATTCCTCAAACTCTCATACAGCAACCAATAGACCAGCCCAAAACTGCAAGCATCTTGAATCCTGGGTGGCAGTAATGCATCGTGAATCGGTGAGGCACTGTTGTTTATTACTCTATCAGCCTACCACAATTTCTGTAGGTATTATCGTTGACTGCGAGGAACTCATAATGGTCAAGTCCATCTGCACCCTGCAGTACTACCAAGATGTAGGGCGAGAAAATTGCAATTTTATGAATACTAATCACCCTAGCCTCCAGCTAGGCGCGGTAGTATCTATTTCAGTTAGTAGACGACGACGGCATATCTTTTTCTCCTTCCTTCCTTCCTTCCTTTCTTTGCTCTCCATCACACACGTCACCGTCGCTACCTCGTTATGGAAAACGCACTGCAAAAGCTCCCACGCTTCCTTCGCACTTTACTCCGCATCTCCGGGTACACATGGTTCAAGACGTACCGCACCATCGAGATGCTAGACTCCACATCCGACCGCACCAAAAAGTGGCTCGAACACAAACAGTCAGAACTCAACTTCGGTTCTCTGATAGTTTGTCCCCACCGTAACCTCTCATATAAACTCCACTAACATCGGGACACCAGGGTGGTCTCCTCGCCTCCGCCGTCACAGCTTCCTTCTCCTGGCCCGACGTTGTCGGATCACATTGGCTCGTTCGCGCATGCTGGTACGTGTCGTTATCGATGGTGATAACTTCCGTTCTTGTTGCATTCCAGCAGGTAGCCGGTTTGGGGGGGATCCTAGCAACGCACCATAATCACGAGCAGTTGTTCCGTGCTCTGGTAGATTCGCGGGGGAAACCGCGTTGGAGGACTGTGTTTGTACTACAGGTTCCGGTGCAGTTGTTGAGCTATTCCATATTCTTTTATACCTTGGGATTGGCGGTACACGTGTTCTGGCCGCTAAGTCAGCCGTGGAGCGATGGTTCGAGGGTTTGTGTCTCTGTGTGTTTTGGTGGGAAAGACTGATGGGTGAGATAGGTCGCGGTGTTTTATTGTGTCGGATTCGGGCTTACGGTGGGACTGTTTATGATTGGGAGTCATTACTCATTGCAGTTGCTGGAGACTCCGGATTGCGTTGAGGAAACGGCGGGCATGAAGCGTGAGGGGAGTATAAAGACTGAGGGAAGTATAAAGATTAAGGATAATCCTAACGCAGATGTGGTCGCGAAGAAGATATGTCGCTGCGAGACCGAGTAAGTAGAAAGGACTTTCGTTGTTGGTGGGGCGAATGCTGGCCGCTGGTCTGTTCAACAGTTATAATTTGATATGTTAGCGGTGTATTCTAGCGCATGTATAGTACCTAGGCGTTCTGGATTACTTTAGACAACTAAGGCGTGATGTATAATGAAATAGAACAGGCTTTTGTAGCAATTGTAGCATGGTAATGACCTTCTGTGAGCAGTGGACGTAGTTGCATTCAACGTCATGTTACTTTAGGGTAGAGGGCTGATCTTATGATCCACGAAAGATGGCAACTAGAGCGTTCGAGGCTAAACAGACAGCTTGGTAAAAAAAGTTAGTGTATTCTAGAGACCAGCTTGAACAATTTCGACAAACTTTTGAAGCCTGTGACGTTCCTTCGCGACCAATGAAATGAAAACGTTGAGTGACGAGTTACTTACCTCCATCTCACACTGTGGTGACCGGGCAGTGGGTTGGTTGCATATTCTCGACTATAACAAAATCGCACGATGAACTAACCTCAAGTCAAATCGCATACCTGGGCTTGCAATCCGAATGTCTAGAAGTCGTCATAATACCACAGTACGTAAAAGCAAGAGATTTTTGCTATGAAAATGCTTCATACTCCTATTTACACAATTATGCCCACCAATTTTTCACATTCCCAATATGCTAGGCCTCTCTAGTATTCACAACCCCTCCATCACCCCCACGTCCTCCAAACCAAAAGTTCCTAAAGTAATCACCGCCCCCCCTTGCAGAACCGCTCGTGGAAACGTTCAAATCGCTCTTCCTTGTGAAAGTCAACCTGGATGTTCTGGTTGGTATCGATGTTCTGGTTGATATTCTGATTGTTGTTGTCGGAGAATGCCCCTCCGTCACCTCCTCCGCAGCCCCCACATCCTCCACATCCTCCACATCCTCCACATCCTTCACACTCATGGTCACGGTGGCGACCTCCTCTCTCGTTCCCATCGCGATTCTCAAATCGGTGTTCCTTGTGAAGGTCGAGATTGATGTTCTGGTTGTTATCGATGTTCTGGTTCATATTCTGATTGTGGTTGTCGGAGAACGCGCCGTTACCGTTACCACCACCAAATCCTCCACCACAGCCTCCACCACCACCACCACAGTGTGCATTGCTGCATTGCTCGCAGTTGTTGTGGTTATTGTTGAACTCCTCGTGGTCGTTACGGAGATGGTTGAAATTGGCGCCCTCGTTCAGACGATCGCGGTTGCGCTTGTAGATACAGGCAGGAGCCGGGGCTGAAACAACCGGAAGAGGAGCGAACTCGAACTTGGGGGCTGCAGGAGCTTCCTCGATAACCGTAGTAGTAGAGATGACGTCCACAGGTGCAACCTCTTCAATGACGGTCTCCTTGACAATCGGGGCGGGAACGACCTCTTCAACAACGACAGGGGCAGGACAGGGGCAACCGGGGGTAGGAGCTGCACTGGCGAGAACGCCGAGGGAGATGACAGCGAGGACAAGAGAGTGCGGGATCTGCATCTTGAACCTGCGGATTAAAATGTTAGAGACCGATATTACACGAAGTAGGAAGCGGAGGGATTGCAGGAGGACTAACAGATAAAAGAACTAACTTGTTATCAAAAGAGTATTAATTGATGTATCTGGTAGCGAACGACTGTAGTGAAGATAGAGAGAGTGAATGAGTTGATGCTGGATTGATTTGGGGCTGGACGAGACGGTTTATATAGATCTAGAGGTTCATCTGTTGGGCACGGAGCTGCAGGAGAATTGCTGTCGTTCTTGCAGTAAAGATAGAAAATTCATCCTAATAAACAGACAGATAAACCAACGGTTCCACATCTAAACACTATAAATCTTATGATAGCGCCTCCACTGCCCAAACACCGTACTGCCCCAGGGCTCCTCCGCTTGTCAATTCCATATGTATCTCGAGAACAGATCATCTCGTGGCCTTCAAAAAGGCGTGCAGTTCCGTTAGGTTTCATCACCCATCTTCTAAGTATGAGCGGGTGAAGGTATTTCTCGCCGTCATTTGTGAGCGTGATGTTCCATCAAGGTTCGATGTTCCCTTGACTATGATGAGTAGCTCGAACCTTATGTCTGGAAAGCTTAGAATTTGTTAAACCGATAAATGTACGTAGGTTTAACACACTACTTTCATAATATGGTGATGACGGTGGCCGTTTTCATGCTAATCTGGCAGGTTATTTTTATGCTTCAATCGCACGCCTGGAATTTCAGAACAGATTTTAGGTTCTAGAAAAGCTGAACGAAGAAGGAAATGACGATTGATGTGCAAAGAATGCGATAGAGTTACTCATATTAGAGTAGTGTTAACGAGTGGAAGTTATAAGTAGCACCATTTGTAACTTTCTAACCTTGAGAATCTGTCAAACGTCTACTTTTTTCACTCGTATGTACTCTCAGGTTAAGGGTACGTACAAGTGCACCCGCTCAAATGAGATAAAACTGGTAGGGTCTGGCAAGCGAGATCAGTAACCACCGTTAACACTCTATGTATACGTGTAGAGTCGTGATATGATCAAGACTACTATATCAAGAGATGATCGGTGAACGGCCGTCTAAAAACGACCAATTTTATCCACGAATGACGAAATTGGAGAACAAACCGAGGTAAAATGAACAAGCTGCGGGGCTATGAGCAATAGTATAAAGCTAAAGAACACTCATCTGCAGTACCGGCGGATTATAGTTGTTGACCATCCACTATAACCTTGTTTTGAGTTTTGATGATGATTTCACATAACCTTCTTTCAGGATATAAATCAACGACACCTCCCACAGGACTTTCCCTTATGATATCTTAGTATACGTTTCGCATTATTTGGAGAAATGGCACTTAGTACTATGTGAGTGCATATCTGTCCCTCTCAACTCATTGGGGCATCACCACCTCCTTCCTCTCCCCACCCACCTCTTTCCTTGAACTGAAGCTATAAAATTGCCGTGGGGAGGTCCTTTCAGTCCTAGAGCAGCTGATGGACTGAAGCCGCTCGTTGATCATGTTGCATGTAGATGTGCACTTGCACTTGTGACTACTTGCTGCTCCCACACATAGTGCAATAGCCTCGAGGTTCTCTCTCTCTTCCATCTGTACACTACAATATACGCACACGGTTCCTCACATAAAGTAACACATGTCTCAGTAATGCGCCGACGTGATATTCTATGATCGTTTCTTCAGAACCATACTTCACTCGTGATCAAATCTGTATTCATACACGCATTTTCTCATGATAAAGGATACTTGGCGTGGTTTAGAGTAGGGACAACCACCGAAATTCCTGGGGGAGATATATCAATTCTGAGTGATACCTCCAGGTCATACATAGCGGTATAATTTCAACCCACTAGATACTGCATTTCTTCGCCCAGTTTATTGTCTCATTTACAGCCAGATATTTCCATAATATCCTCATTCTCCAGGTTTTCTGGAGACCACACTACCTCCAATCACTGAGTATTACTTACAGCCGCGGGACCCAGGGCATCTTTTCTCACCGCTCAATTACCGTCTTGTCTCACGTCCCTGTAAAAAGCTATTGGAAATCCCGCTTCATGCAATTACTGCTCGTTGGTCTACTGAGAATATCCTCAAATGAAAGGCCTACCTCACATAGCAAGTACTAGTGTTGGTAGCATATACTCATGAGTTTTAAGATCTCTCACAACATACTAACCCCAAAAAATTACAATATCAACTGCACTCTTACTGGCAATTGATTTTCAGTCTTAACCTCAGGGGTATACGAAGTTCTCCTTCCCGGTGTCGGGTCGAACCACTTGCACTCCAGCTAATTCGCTGCCTGAACTCTTCATCAAATTAAAACCCCCCTTTTGTGCATACCGCACGGCCCATAAGCTCGCCGTCCTCATCACCGCCTCCGCCTTGCCCTCAAGATTTTCAAGCATCCGTCTTGGACTACCCTCTTTCGGGGTTCCGCGGGGGTGATATATTGCAGCCACAAGAAGCAGTAAATTCCGTCCCGGAGGCCCAAGAACAGTAGCAACTGCCGAATATTTTGGTTTCGGGGAGGGGAAATTCGAAAGCTGATGTTGAACCCAGATTACATGCAGCAAATTTTTCTTCAAGCTTCATCCCAGTTCAAATTTCACGCCCTGGGACGCAATTTCGCTCCCGCTGTGCCACTATGATCGCTGTATAAGCGAATTTAAGGCTACCTATGGAACACAACATGCTCACTCAGTAAAACTGCCGCACCTTTTTTGAGTATGAGTTCCGGAAAATCATCCCCCGTGGATTCTCGAATCCCGAACGAAAGTCCGATCGATATCTGGGTTCAAGGGTTGGGACCGATGAGACGGAATCCTGTTTCTCCGATATATTGCTGCGCAGACTTGCAGTCCGTTAGTGTGGGGCAGGAACCGGAACTTCGGGGGTATAACCGATATGATTAACGCTGCTTAAAGACGAATTGTACTGTCGGACCCATCCTGATCTATTCGGAATTACATCGCTGCGATGCAAGATCCGTCGATTAGGTTTGTGAGACAAAGTTCGGACACGGTCTAACATGACATGCGCAGTCGATAGATTGGACATGGTTTTACGATGTGGAAGGAGGTACAATGATGACTATTCAGTACGGTTAAATTATGTTTTGACGTCGTGACATCCAAATGCAAAGGCCTAAGCCGGGTAGTTAATGACTAGGTATCCCTATGATCAGTTCTTTGTTTTTCATCAGTGTAGGGGCGCCGGATGTCGGAGGATTCGTGACAGACATTTGCCAAATCAAGAATGTCACGAACTGATGGCTTCTGGCTACATCGTGGCAGAGAGCCGTGAATTTTCATCTGTTATGGACTTCTGGCCAGATATGAATGACGGTCAAGAGGGATATCACTGTACATCAGCGGGTTCTAAGGGTTTTGTCACTGACTGCGGGAGCAAAAGGTGTTCTTTCCCAGGACTGTAAAGGGCACAATGGGCATCCATTCATAGTCAATCACGAAGAGTTGATTGATGTTAACATTTCTTAATCTACAACCAGCATGTCAACTGTAATGCAAAGTCCCACATATTCTTTCAGGTTTCCAATTCAATGGACATCTAAACCGAGTCAGACCCATCACCTAACAGTGAAGCGAGTCATATCTCATGATACAACCTCGGCCATGCAAAAGCACGAGAAGGTCGAGAAAAAATCTTGGGACTGCACCTCCCCGCCCCCAACAATAGAGATATATGTCCGTGATGAGTAGAAGCCCCCAAAGTGCTTTATGGGCGCATGCATGCATTTGCATTGCCATTTTGTGGCTGTATTGCATATATTAAGCAAGCGCGTGACGGAACAAGAATTACCTATCGTTGCCTGCACCGCCTCTCCCGCGCAACTGGGCTTCTGGCGCATTTAGAGAAATGTACAACTCACCACCCCACTTAAGCATCTCCCTATAGAGTACCCACGCCCCGTGACAGAAATCAACATCATTGGAATGCGCACTGCGCAGTGACTCAATATCCAACATGCAGGAGGTGGGCGTTCACACCCACCATAGTGCACCATCACCCCTAGGTAAAGCGGTAGGCACTATATCAAAAATTTATCAAACCATTGTCACAGAAATCGAAGCGCCCAGAGACTTCCTCTCACCCATGTGTGATGCATCAAAGATTTTGCCACCACCAACATTTAACTTCGAACACCCTAATTCCGATACAATTAGCGAAAGCTTTGTGAGTGGCTGAGACTTGTTGCTTGATATGGAGATTATGCAACGTCCAGGAATTACTGGTTCGAGTAAAAAACGCCATGTTGTTGTGGGCTCTTGGATTGAGTTGCCTGAATCCAACTGAAGTCGAATCGATCGCCCTACAGATATTCAGAAACCCTCATCCTCCACCTCTTCCACCTCCACGGTGCGACCTCTTCGTTTCATTTATCGAGTGCTTAGGCCGATTTCTACGATAATACAGTGTTTGTCTCGTCTAATTGTTATAGAAGTACCGAACGATTCACTCCCCAACGGCTACCGCACTGTGCTACATTGTGCAACAAACGGGAAGAACTGTGTTGGGCCTGCTCATATATCGCGGTGATATACTGAATACAACTTCTTTAGGGATGTACAACCAGATGAATGTTGGACTCCCATCAAATTTGCCCTCCTGTAGGATGCCCAGACCTCGAGGAGAGGAACGATTCAAAAAAGACAAAGGTTATGACAATTTGGCAGGATTAACCATAAGTTATTTTGTAGAGTCACCGATATTCCGTTGGCTGATAGCGCGCTCCTAAGTAGGAATATTCAAACTATTTAGCACTAAGGTACTTTGAGTACAAGATTTTGGCGCGGTGACTTCTGACATTCTGACCAGGCTATCGGGACTCCATATACGTATTTGCCCAGATCCGCAGATATTGCCCAGAAAATTAGTTCCGGTACTTAAAAAAATAGGGCTCGCGATATCTCGTCAGGTTAGAAACTGGTCTCGGGACGAAACCCGGCGCCGCTTCCCCGGTACGCCTCGTCAATGTAGAAGGAAGTGCTCGGACTTGTCTGCGTGTTCATACCGAGACGTTGCCACGTCAGTTAGATACGCGAGGTACGAAGTCAGATGTAGGTAGTTACCAGGGACAGGAAATAAGCTATCGTCTTGGTCGTCCTTGCAAGTTATGGTTCAAATTTCATCCAGTCTATAGATTTCGAAGGAATCGTATCATATCGGCAACCTGAACGACAAGGAGATGGTTTTTTTTTGGTATAGCACTGACAGAACGCATCTTCAAAAGGGGCCTATCGAAATAGTCTTCCATGGCGTTTAAGGGGCGGCATTGGGCTTTCTAGATTCTCAAACATAGCCATATCAATCACAACAGGTCACTCGAAATTTTGCATTAACCCATTGTGCGCGCATGCAGGTTTCATGGCTTCTACTCAAAACGCGTCATGATCATGCGTTCGAGATTCCCAACAAACCACCCACAATTACGCAAACCGCCGAAAGCACCTCCCTAAGTGATCACGATTGCATTGAATCTGGGCCCCGCCACCAGAAATCCGCGAGTGATCTTGTGGTCCAACTTCCACCATATCATCATCATATCTTCATAACGGAAGATGCCGCGACATACAAGCACAGTTACCGCTTTTCAACAAAGAATCTGCGCGTCAAGTCCCAATCAAATCACAAATCCTTACCAAAAAGTAACTGGACCCCAGCTTTTCCCAGGAACGCGTCGCAAGTGGTCTGTGTTCGTCGGCAAACTGTAAATATTTCGCTAGGCTGGCCAATGAAAGCGCTTCCTCGCGCCCCAAAAAAATAAAAACCAAAAACCATGCGCAATTTCAACAACAAATCGAGAAGAACAAAATAAAAAAGTAAAAAGTGCGCTGTGTGCTGATGAAATTGAACTGTATCTCGCTCGCCCCTCTTCTTCTCGCTCGCTCTAGAATCCCGCTCTTCCAAAGACGGGAATGATCTTCTCTTTGTGAAGATATTCTTTGGCGGCGGCGGCGGCGGTGGAAAGATAGATAATCAAGTATGATTTGTTGAGCATCTAGAATTGGCAGGTACATATGTACAACTGAACTCATCCCATGATATGTTATGTACTTCCCTCCAGAGTATCCTCTACATTAAATTCTGCAAACGCCACCAGCAAAAAAATAAAAAATGCAAAAAATGTGAGCTGCTTGCTGCACGCCTCGGGTGGCGAACGAATCGATTGCTCTGACGCACGAGAAACATTCCCGTACCACGTTGTTGTTAGTCCGCGTCCTTTTCGTTAGAGTAAAAACCCATGATTTGCTCTGCAAGTTAAGAGATGTTTTGTGTAGTTATTGAAATCCACTCTAAAACCCATAAACGCCCTCCCCTCCGTGTGGCGTTCTCCCTTCCTCGGAGTCCCATCGTCGTCTGTTTTCGCTCACAAAGCCCGCCGCTCTTAAGGTCTTCTCTAAACTTATTAGGCGGAAATCAGATGGCTGGTGGTTGTTGTGGTTGGTACTTGTCGCATGTTGTGGATGATAGGTGTGTGATTTGCTTCCATCCGAGCCGAACCTTTACTAACCCCGCGGACTGGAGGTTCACAATTTCTCCTCGGGGGTTAGAGCTAAGGAAAGGCCAATTATATTATTGAAGATTGCCTACGCGTCCAACATTGGCCAACGTGGACGGTAAGTGCCGCTTGTCTACCCAATTGATTGTTGATTGCGATGCAATTAATACCGGTCGTCTACCAAAGTAAAAGTACGTATTCTCTAGGCATCAGTTTTGGGGCTCCGGGACGTGCATATGACGCAGGTCAGATATTCCGAAACGTATAATTCGCCCCATGTATGTGTACAACTGAGGCCGTCGGCGGCCTAAGAAGGCGCCGCCGCAGGCTCCTATCTTACAAGCATCCACATTAGGACAATGTATGAGACCGACCGGTGCCCCAAGAGGATGTCTTATTGCGGGGAAAAAGATGCATGTACTCCGCAAGTAGGTGAGTCGTCTTAGAGTAGTAAATGGATAGGTTTCTGTACTCGCGCCCAAAATTGGTGGTCACCTATCATGATGTACCTACTACTTATGCACCAAACAGCAGATCGTCCCACATTTACAACGAAACAGACCAGCTCCAAATCAAGTGTGCTGTTGCGATAGGTAGAGAGAGCAAGTAGGAATATTACAATATCACATGGCTGGGCCGATGAGGAGCGCACTAATAATTTGTTAGGGATTGGAAAGCCGCCTCAACTCCCATAAACCGACGATACAAAACTACCCCACCGTGCATACGCGAAACACAAACGATCTCGATCATTAACCGCATCATGTTGTGCAGCCCACAATTGAAGATGACAGGAGGGGCGGTCGGCAACTCCGAAGTTCATCCTCCTGCTCCTCCTGCTCCTCCTCCCCTCCTCCCCTCCTCCCCTCCTCCCCTCCTCTTCCCCTCATCGCTTTCACTGGGAAGGCTGTCACCTTAACCGAATAACACATCTCAAATCCCTGATGTTTGAAGGCCACAAGGCTGAGACGATATCTCACACAAAGGAGATCTTGTTCATGTATGTTCTGATTGGCTGCCGAGGATTTTCGGGATAACCCCTGGGATCCGATGAACCATTCCAGAATGATGTTCCGCATCGTCGGGAGCAATGCTCGGCTCTACCCTATGAGATTAAAGTGATTTACCCGTGCTTATCTTCTCTTTTACCCCTGTTTTGATGCACGTTTCTTTATCAGAGGCTGTTTCGGTTACAACTCCCTTCACGCAACTACTGTAGTCTTCGGAAAACTAATGCGGGCTTCGTGGATACTCTTTTGCCCAGCAAAAGGTCCGGTTTGAATCTTCACGATTAAATCACTAAAGTTCCTTAGCGCCTGGACTGCGTTCATCTCCTGCCACTTTCGCATAGAACCCCACGCTCGATGACCAATATTGGTAAAGATTACGATATTAGCGCATGTCAGAAGAAAAGAAATTTTAAGGTGTTTCCCTATGAACAAGCATGGATGCACTTGCGATCGTTTAGGGCAGTGCGTTGCGTTGAGGGCTTACTCCTCTATCATCATATCATCAGCATGTAATGTATGTATGTCGGGTATGTATCTCACGACCCACATGTATGCTGAGGATAGCTCCTGCATGTTTGACTGGTATTCAGTCAGGACAAAAATGCCAATCCAGTATCTTTGTGTTGTTGTATCGCATGAGACTCATGTGGTGGATCTGACAAGTGTCGGCTCTTGCTGCAGGTTCATTCATCTGTCGCCACGTTCGTAACACAAGATGGTAAGCGGAGTGACGACTGATCTGTATCTGCTGGATAACGCAGTAGGATAGTGATGCCGAATAAACGTGATTGGGTCCAAAAGGAAGCGAAGACTGCATCTTGAACTGATGTTCTGTTTGTGACCAGGAAAATTCCGAGTAGGATGTTGATGGAGTTTATTTGTTTGCAATTGAGGCAGACGAGGTGTTGAGGTGTATAAGATTGTCAAGATGAGGTTTGGGTCGCCTCGCAGTAAGGCTAGCTATTTCGTCTAAGGCGTTTACATTGACGTCATTTGTCGCGAGTCTCCATTGGGTAATGCGCGTTTCTTCCTTTCTCGACATGGCTACAGAGCCGAGGTCTATGAAGAGCGTTTGACTAGTGCAAGCTTGTGCACATCCTTTAACCGGAAATCCTATCTGTTACCCCCGTCAAAGTTTAGATACTGTAATGGAACTTGATTAAGAACTGCCGTAAGTAACCGGGTTAGACTTCCTAGAAAGTTGAAGGAGGTAGAGAAGTTAGCCGCCTTGGAAAATAGTGGATCTCCTCGAAGTCCGGAAACTGCCTCGACTGTTAACTATGTTGTCAACAAGGAAGAAGCTCGAATTGACTAAGATTCCCGTTCGCGGAAGGATATGCATGCAAAAGAGCCGGCCCATAAAATAGCCAATAACGGCTTTATTCCATCGTTGAAGTTCTTGTGTGAATACGGTACTATACCCTGTCATTCTTCCATAGAAACGTCAGACACAGTCAAGATCTCCTTGTCGTTGTTAATGAAGGGATGGCATATATTTTGTGGCTAGACTCCGATACGCGTATATACTTTACTTGTGAGTATTTGGCACTAAGCAGGTTCTTGAACTCACCGACCTGCCTAAGGGAACCCAAGTCTTAGTCCCAAACCCGATAAATTTCCGAATCAAACGATCCGACGATATTACTTCTGTTTGTCCTCGTAGCTTGTGATTGATATATCGTCGTGCCGACAAACTGATTGGCGAAGGCCCCCAAGAGTGTGTACAAGTGCGGCTCGATCGTATCGTGTGTAACTTGTGTGTGCAACCTGTGCTGTTACACCCCGTGTGACCCTTTTCAGTTTCACAGAGATGACTGAGAAACAATTTGTGCGCCACAACCTTTCCCCTCACCGCCATCTTACTACCCAAGACGCAAAAGACTATCAAACATCAGACGTGCATATGTATGGCGTCCCATCCGTCGATACCCACATTAGAGGATCTCATAGGGCTGACCATGTTGTGCGGAGAAGGGTGTCCTTGAGTCAGAACTAAACATTCCATCGATCCTATCCGTCGAATGACCCATCGACCCAGCAGTAGGAAATAGTCTGGAATATGCAAGAGAGGAAATGTCAATTCTTCGGTGTCAGCGTTGTGGGTCAGCGTCATGTGGTTTCGAAGGAGGGGTACCAAGCGATCTCCGATCATTAGGCTTGCCCATTTTTACCAGTATGATGTTGTGATACCCGAAAGCCCCCGACAAAAAAGGACTCGACCAGTAAGTAAAGAAGGCTCATCGAACCGATTTACCTATTGGAATAATTGGCTGTGGAGATATAATTGGAGTGGGGATTGTCTGGTTAAGGCATACATTAATCAACAATAGTAAATGAAAATCTAGTCCACACCCACTTCAACGGTTGCTATGATACCCAATCAACGTTCTAATATCGCAAGAACGTCGGACTCTACAAGGCCCCTATCTATCTCTCCCCGCAAATTTTGACCCTGGGTGAACCAAATTCCTAGTGGAAGGCTCTGCGCAACTTTATTAGAGATAGGTGTGTATGCACCATTCGAACGCTCATGAAACGTCTCTGATCGATCCTTTCATCCTGCCCCCTAATATTAAGAACCAACAACGCCCACAAGTGATGCTTTCACGCTGCTATCATACAAGAAGATATTCTAACTTCTTCCCCTATAACCTAAGCCAAGCCCGCATAGGCCTCAAGCGCTCCACAAACCTAATATAGGTGCTCCATATTTTTTCCCGCATAGGTTCACCAAAGGGCCTCCTTGGCAATAGATGAGAGGGCAATGCCAGCGGATGATACGTGGACACCTAGTACCTCCGATACCCACAATCCTAATGTAAACAAAGTGTCCAACTGTAAGACATTATTGCAGGTATGTCAACATAATGCGTTCAAGTGCGGAAGGCAAAGAAAGTATTGGATGGAAGATGTGATAAATCGCCCTACGTCCGAAGGAATTGAACAGCAGTAGCCTTTACATATGCCGAAAATAGGGCACTCTCGAAATTTAGGGTTGAGCGACAGCGCCTTATTGTTCGGCATGAAGGTAGTAGCTACATCTCTTGCTTCATGATACTATCTCCATCATGGCTATGCTCATCCAAAATCCAAACATGTTACACACATAGGTGGCATATTCCGTCTTGAATAGGTTTGTCTCGTATGTTTACCACGTGGGTACAGCTTGATATCGAAAATAGACAGCTAGCACTGCTAGTGATATCCTTTATTTATCGATAGAGACCCTGAGACCTCTGCGGTTTAGTCCAGAGGAAGAGCAAATATGCAATATGATGGTATTTTGTTCGCTCTCGTATATTTTCAATGGTGGTGTCATACATATATCATTGCCATATAGGCCTCGTTAATAGCATAGAGACTAGTTACTATCGAATATGCGGGGTACTTACCTAGATTAACTTGTGGGGGACACTGGGGTACTCTAAGTGCATCTGCCTATGCGTCTGTTCTGTTCAACTCAACAAATTAGGTAGAGTATCCCTGTGATGGATTTTGCCACCAGAAGCCGTACTGTTCCAGGTTGAATTAATGTAAAGGTATCGTATGATAACCCAACATGGCGACAAAGAAGAGAGTCTGTGCGTGTTCGCTTGTCCGTGGACCAGCATTGGTATTGGCTTCAAGCCGAGTTATGAAACGGGGCCTCCCAGCCCGGTAAACGGCAAGACAGGACCATCTTGTAGATTATTACAAGGATAAGGGGATAGATATTACCATGGTCATGATTCAAGCAGAGCATCCACGGCGTTTAACCCAGCGGTACGCTTGTTATACATAGATCTAGATTTTATCCAACGCTGCGGGATCTGTCCTACACAGGCGCCTCTGAGACGTTACATTGTCTCTTACATTTGGATCCTTCTTGGGGAGAGACGTTGGGTGCTCGCGGGCGGGGGTCCTATACGCATCATGGCGGCGGGTTGGTAAAGCCTCAGAAACGTAGAGTAGGTACGATACCTGTCTCAGACAAAAGCTTTTCATCAGTTCCTATTAGGTTATGCTTAATTCAAGCCACTTGATACACAACTTACTCTCCCCCACTAACTATCGGCAAGTTCCTCATTTCCTCGCTTGTTTGCAAATTTAATAAGTTGAAGATCGAGTTGTGACAGTATCCGCCAGTTAAACCGCCCATCCGGAAAAACTTCTATGCGTGTTGCACCCTTTTGTAGCCCTGCGCATGAATCTGTGGAACACCCACATTTGAGACGCTCGTACAACTGTTACACAGGCCATCCTGCACTGTGGTTGGTCGAAGCAGTGATCCTTAGTGCAAAAATAGGCCCCTCATTCCATAAACGGAACAACAGGAGTACACAACAGCCCGATCTAGTAGCTGCAAGCAAGGTCGGCGAATCACTCTTCACGGATTGGCAATCCAGAATAATGCAAGACGCAAGGTTGCCTTTGACACGTCGGAACGGTGCTAGGAGGAAGCGAGACAGGATTAGCATGAAGGGCGAGAGCATTGTGAGAAGCGAGAATGCCATTTGAGTGGAACGCTATGGCCGGCGAAGATGAAAAGATCCTTGGCAGATCCAAATTCATTGAAACCGACATGTACATTGCTGTAATAGGAAGGCTCCAGGATACATGCTGGAGGTGGTGGCAACCTTCGCACTCTCGACAAACAAATAACCGGCAATAATTGCTTGCTTTGTTCGGGTAGTAGATAGTATAGTATATATAGTATATAATAATTTGGGGTTCAGGTATCGTCTGTACTCGTGCCGCCTTCTCAATTGATGTAACTCCAGTTAACCGATTACCACTGTTCGATTATTATTCCCAAAAGAAAGAGTAGCATTAAAATGGAACCAGGAACATCCATCTGGATCTTTAAGTGCAGAGCAACGCAAAGGAAATCCCGATGCTGCTACCCGACGCCATTATCCGTCCCGAGCTATAGTTTACACTGATGACATGACGACGGTGCGCGGTGATGGCGGGGTTCCCCTGCGATGATGATGTCGTCAGAAAGAGCGAATTGATTTGGTTCCAGATACCCACCTAATGTATATGCGGGTCTCGTCTGGATGTACGGGATCAAGAGATCTTTGGGTTCTTTTCTATTTTCGTTGCACCATCTGCGATGCGGGTCGTGTGGCTCAGTCACCTTATTGAGGCTTTGCTGGCAGTGTGTGTGCTAGTAGAATCGCACAAATGCGGCGAGACGACAACCTCATTCATCATACTGCTTCAAACGAACCGAGGCATCGGAGAGTTGCAAGGAAGTGCGAACTCAACATGTTGAGATTTGGGGTTGCATGTCGTCAGACTTTTTTTAGTGTTGCGATGTTTGTTGCTCTCGTTTTTACTCTCAGAGATAGTTCCTCTGGAGTTTTATCGCCGTTGCCATGCCTTGTTAGCCCCGCCACGCAAACTTTTTTAGCTATCTACTTTCCCAGTACTCCCAAAAATGGCTTGACTTCGCTTGGAGCGATGATGGGAAAAAGCAATTCTCCATTCACAAATTCACACCTAGAAACTCTTCTATGTCATGCATCTAGCCAATCGCCCTGTTACTTGGGTCCAAACCCAGACACTCTTTTTGCACGGCCTTCCCGCGTTGTGGGTCTCGACCACTTTGGGATGCAGGGAATCGTTCCAATTTACTGTTTTATTTTTTCGCCGTACTACCAGAAATTCTTCCAAAGTACCTATGGACCCGTGGGACCCTTCCTGCTAAATTGTTGCACCGTTAAAATATCTCGGTAGGTGCACGCTCGTCGTGCTCTGCTTCGAGTACATCTCATAACCTCTACGCTCTGCTCATCTTTGCTTTCCTCTGTACATAAGGAGTCGATTCTTCATCTCCTTCCCCTTTTGCTGGGAATTTCCAGGGGCCACACGGACCTGTGCAGATATAATAACTACCGCTTCCACCACCCACCACTCTCCCCAGCCCTACAGACTGACCTAAACCTGGATATTATCTGTGAACCTCACCGTCGGGTTTTAATCTTACCTGCGTCCCACCTTACCACCTTACCACATCTTTACTACCGTTCCACCGAAAGGCAGACTCAAAAGGCGGACTTTCGCGCAACTGTCCTCAACCTAACTATCGATACTGGATAATAACAATAGTCATCCTGTCTATTCTATTTCTATAATTATTCAGACCAGCTCTCTCAATACGCATTATTCTCGCCACTGTTTTTCATCAACGCATTGAGAATAGGAGAGATAATAGGTGTGGTGTTTGGTAGAAGGTCAGTGACATTTTATGACCGAGTATGGCATTCATTAGGCGTGGTGGGGTATCACACTGCAGAATCACCCCTCAGCTTCGCTTCATGGTTCCTCATGAGATCTGCATTACCCCAATTGAACATTACAGTCCGGGGAATTCACAGTGCCTTTGAAAGAAATCAAGCGCTAATGGTGTGACAGCCTTCAAGCGAAACACAAGCAACTTACTTTCAGCTGAACTTTCGACCGCTGGATTCGGGATTATTGGTAGAGCTTGTCTTTCCTGGATAGGAGAGATATAGCCCCAGAACCACCCGCTATATTTCACCAGTCGATCGCAAAATAAAAGCATCATGCCACAGACACTTCACCCCTCAACTTCTGAGTCAGAACAGCAGTCCCAAGATTTCGTTCTCTTTGACAACGATCCTATATATGCCGGCTATCGGATCCCACAATTCTCTCACCCGCACGACAATAACCTATTCCAACCCGTCCTTTCGCCAATGGCCTACCCTCCAAGCTTGGGAGAAGTAAACGAATTGCACCAGCAACACCAGCAGCACCAACAGCACCAACAACATCAGGATAACATGAACTACTCACTCGTCACTTCGAGCATAGGAGTTTCGCTCCCTATGGCTTCCTCAGCACCGGGTTACGAATCCCACTCGGCATACAGCCCCTTCAACCCCTCCGACGTTGTCCCTCCATTCACATCAGCGCCGGACGTACTTATCCACCCTCCAACGCTCTACAACCACTCGAACCAGCTTTCACATAATGGTGAGTACAGAGCAACACCTTCTGCTTCTCCCGCAACCTCGGTCGGCGGTAGCGGTATCCCGGGTTCCGAGGTCGGCAGTGCCCGAGGCTCGCCTTATAGCCGTTCCATTGGAGCCGAAGAACACCTACAGGATTTCGCAATGATCGATCCTACATTTTCCGGTGCGAAGGTTCCTTTTTCGCATGCGCAATTGGGACTGACCCTCCCTCCAGGAATTGACCCTTCCCTGGTTTCGAATTCTCCTACCGAACAACCACTGTCCACCGTTTCGCCCTACGGCTCTCCGACCTGGACTGCGATGCAATCACCACCTCATATCACATCGAATCCGTCTTCTCCCGATCTTGGAAGACACCCCAGCCAGAATGGAAGGAGACTCTCGCCCTCAGGCCCCCACCATACGTACAACAGACCCGCCCCATACCCACAACGCAGGCCCTCGACAGGCTCTGAACATTCTGGGCGATCTATTAGTTCCCCAAATATTCATAACGTGGACCACGAAGAGATATATATCACTCCTACTGAAAACATGGCATACACTCCCACACGGTCACCTCAGAGGTCTCCTGGTTCAGGCAGGCTCGCAAGGGCTGGAAGCAGCTCTGACAGCATTCACAGCACCGGTGGACACTGCACTGGCAACAACAGCAACAACGGAAAGGAAACGCTCTGTTCGGAGTGTAATAGGTGCTTTCGCGACCTGCGGGCTCACCAGCTCACACATCAACTAGAGAGACCAGAAAAATGTCCTATCGCAACCTGTGAATATTCGAAGAAGGGTTTTGCCAGGAAATACGATTGTCAGCGACACACCTTGACACATTATAAGGGTACAATGGTTTGCGGCTTCTGTCCCGGGTCCGGTTCGGCAATGGAAAAGTCCTTCAATCGCGCCGATGTCTTTAAACGACATCTCATGGCTGTCCACAATGTGGAGCAGACAGCCCCCAACGGTCGGCAAAAGAAGACCGCCAAAGGAAAGGGAATACACGCGGGCGATTTTACCAATGACTACTTGAGCGGGAAGTGTAGCACTTGTGATATCACATTCGCCACCGCGCAACAGTTTTACGAACACCTAGACGATTGTGTTCTCTCCAAAGTTGTGGAGAAGGAGCCAGCCGCATCCGCCAACGAACGCAATCTCGCCCAAGTCAAGCTCGAGGATATCGACGACGCCTATTCTGGCTCTCGTGAGGACGAAGAAGATGAGGAAGATGAGGAGCTCGGAGATGTCGAGGAGATGGAGGACGACGAAGATAAAGATGAGACCTACACTGGCACACCGTCCCGGAAAACCAAGACCGGCGGTCGGGTCCCGAGCACCCGCTCCAAGTCAAAGACCCTCAAGAGATCGGGATCAAGTAACAGTAGGTGACAACGAGCAGATTCTCGAGGCGGCAACCGCCTCGGGGATCGCAACGCAATCACCAAACCAGTAAAGCGGAGACGGAAGAAGAAGAACTTTCCCGTATCATGGGGGGCACAGCCGGAGCAGATGGTAACCAAGAGAAGATGCTTGACGGTCTATGATGGTCCCAACCTGCTGTGCAAAGACGAAATGATGATGAGTGCTGAATGGGAAGTCAGGGCTCAGTTGGGGGATGCGATGTTGTCTGATCTGGACTTTTGGGTGGTGCGTCGGGCGGATGCGTTTTTGGATTCCGCGCCGAGTCGAGGGGGTGATGCGATTCCATTGATGGGAGAGGCTCGGTAGTACAGCCTCGTTCCCCTGTTTTATCTGAAGAGATCTTTGTAATACTTCCCAGGCGTTTCTTTCCTCTGTACTTTTACGACTCTATGAACTAATGTCTGTCTTCTTTGTTGGATGATATCACAAAAACGGAGGATGGGTGGGCGGGGGTTTTATTTGAATTTTCTGTCGGATGGTATATTGCATTAGTTTAGTTTATTCTAGCTTTGACAGCAGCATGGGACGGCGCTATGGGTATTTGGGATTGGGATTATTTTTTTGGAGGCTTTTTTCATGTAAGTGACTTGGACATGGAGATGAACATGAGATCAATCAAAATAATGATGAGTGTTGCATGAAAGTTTGAAAAATCAAATATGCGATCTAGTAATATCCTTCCTGTGTTTGGCTCTAGTTATCTCCGGAGCTCCATTACTTTTCATATCCTCAACTCCGAGAACGAGAACAAATACTTCGTCGGTGGTCTTGCTTCCTATCAAACTTAAGCCCACATCGGTACCTCATTCCATCCACTTGACGATAACGCCATCTCGTTTCAGAGTCGCCAGGTAAATGTCCAGTGGCGGTGGCGGACGGTAGAAAGCTTGTCCCCCGGCAAGCAGGTGGGAGTGAGGGGCTGGAATTTCATGCATGATCAGGCAGAAGCAATTGTTGCCTGACCGTTAGATGGGAGGGGGAGGGGAGTGCGGGTCTGTATGTAGGGCGGACAGTAGATCAACCCGGGGGATGAGGATCGGCAGGAGAGCGGGGTTGGAGGATTAACGATTTGCATTAGTAGGCAGGCCTCGACGGATAATAATACATGGAGGCCTAGGAGGCTTGAGTCTTCTGTACATGTGATTCAAATCACGATATGGCGTGAACGTTAACGTTGCCTAGATTCCTAGGCCTGCGTCCCATAATAGCAAACATTGTATATATTCACCAAGTTGTGCCGTACAGCTACATCAACGCCACCACTAAACCGCCCTAGCATATTCAGTTGATAATGGAAATCATGCTACCAATAATACCGATTGGTAGGATCGCACAAATGCGAGTGAAATTTCACATAAAGCTTTAATCACATGCTTTATAGATCGAGTGACATCACGTGCAGAACTTTGAAGCTATCATGAGATTTCAACTTAGTGTTGAGGTTTTTAAGGCAATGAGAAAAGTTGGTTACGGTTTGATGTGTAATTCTATGTATTTAACCTCTGGTAGTTTTAATGGCGTTCTCATTGACCATTGCTCGCGGAACCTAGATCTGGATGAATCGAGACTAGGCTTATGCGGCTAAGTGCACGAACCAATTTGTAAATTGGACAGCCAAATCGAACTAGTCTCCAAACCTGTGAATCTACCAACTGACCGGAATGTGCACCAGTATGAGATGGCCATAGGCCTAAGATTATGCGGAAAAATCATTGTACGTTGTCGTGGGATTTACTTCATGATCATAGTTCATCACTCTTGATGTCTCGAAAAACATTATTTATAATTGCACTATCGATCGAGAAGGGGTGCAGGATGTCATTGCGTTTCCTCTTCTTATGCTGAATTAGATTGAGTGTCTAGATCCAGCGATACGAATTGTCCAGTATATTCTACGCAAAGTCCATTGCAGCCCGCGGCCATCTCGAGCATCCATATAGTTTCACGACAATGTTTCAAGAAACAAGTAATACCGAGGGAAAACTAACAGAAGGCCTGTTATCCACTTCAATGGTTGTCCGTGCCACCTAAGAAAGGGCGTCACAGCACTCAACCGTGTGCTCGGCATCCCACAAAAAGCTTTATATATAAACCCTTCCTTCCCTTCTTTCATCCCACACCATCAAGCAATTCGATCACAACTGCTTCTCCTGCTCAAACATTAATGCCAGCAGCTGTTCTCTGGAACCTTTCCTTCATTTTTCTTTAGTACCTTATGGTACTATGGTACCGGTCGCAAGTTTTAGAACTGCTTTTTTTTCCACCGACATCCTACACATTCAAGCAATCCAATCACGACTACTCCCCTACTAAAACATCAATAGCATCAGCGGTTCTCTGGAACCTTTTCTTTCACATTTACTTTCCATTCCACCTTTATCTTCATTACCATCATGAAACCATCAAATACCAACATCAAGCCTAGAGCGGCTTACAAAATCCCCCAAAAGAACATCGAACTGGTATTTCCTTCCTTCCTTTCTTTCCCTTACCTCCATCTAACACCTTCAGGTAATTCGATCCCATGCCAAATTGGGAAAAGTACATTCACCAGGTACAAGCTAGTGAAGAGAATTGCTTCTACTACTCAATATTAATAAACAACCAGTCAAATCACGAACCTCCTACGGCTTGAAGGACAACTGTTCCCACCCCGTTTCATCCAGCACCTTCAATCACATCCCAAATTGGGAAAAGTATATCCACCCAGATGAAGAGAAAGCGATCAAACTGCTGCTACTGCTCAATATCAACAAAATCGGCAGTCGGATAATTCCATATACTTGAAAAACCAACAGAAAGACTTACAGCTTCCAAGATCTAGACATCTTTTCCATATGGGTGCGAATCGATCACAACATCTTGGTCCGGACAAATCGCAGTCGGTATTGTGGACATTTTACATCTTCATCGAATCCATAACAACATCTTCATACGGACACATTGCAGCCGGAATCGTGGTCACATTCACCCACCTCACCATCAGGCTCTATTGAACCCACCCCGTCTCTTCCCACAATCTCCTTTCACCACCCTTCTTTTACACCTCCATTAGCTCAATCGCGTCATTAGCTCAATCAGGCCTTGAACCCCATGGCCAACATGACATGTCTGATCTGACTGCAAATATGTGCCTTCGACGTACGCGCCAAAGGCTTATACGGGCAGGGGACCGTTAAAACCGAAGATACCTTCGGGATTTAGAGGCCCAACATCAACCCAGTCCTATCAATGGAAAGATGAGGACCGCAACAGGGAGCACCCAGAGGGTGGAAGAGGCTGATGGATGGAGATGTCGAGGATAGCGATGAGGAAGAATGAGAAGACGAGAATGATCCCGATTCAGGAGGAAAGTGTACGTGGGGTGTGGATCTTGGATCCAAGAATTGTTCTATTTGTGATGGAGCTGATGTTGGGGGATTTGTGTTACGTATATGAGAGGTTTTGTTTTATTTGTTAATTCATTTGTTTCTTTTGTGTCATGGGTAGATGAAGCAGAGGAGGTGGAACCGCTTTCCACTCCAGCTAGTCAGACTTCCTGGACCTCCTTGGGTTCTCGCAAGCTCAGCTGCAAGGTTGGTTAGCTAACTTTGGGTATGCACTTCAAGAGGTTTGTTTTTCTTTTTTGTCATATATTTACATGAAAGGGAGTAGAGGTGATACCAGGGCGACAGCGGAGGTGGCGGATACGGAGGTGGCGGATATGGAGGTGGCGGATATGGAGGAGGTGGATACCTACTTAAGTAGGTACGGATGAGGTGGAGCGTAAAGGCTATCACAATCGCCGCTTGGGAGGTATATACATTATGAAAGCGGTGGGTTTCTATAATCCAGACTAGCACCCATCGTACAGCCTCAGACAACCGTTTGGAATTTGCAACCATTGTAACTCGAAAACGGTCTCCAGATGGTGGTATGCTGTGGAACTCTTAGTCTTACAAGTGTAACTGGGTGTACCAATGGTCAATAGAACAGATAAGTCCAGTGATGATCTGTGATTGAGGATGCTCTTTATTACCATAGACATCTCAAGCCAACAACCACCTTTGACCACTGCACAGCCTTGGACATTCAATTCATGGAAATCATTAAATGGGATAATAAAATGTGGTTTTTTAGGTAATAGGGTGGACACTTCTTCGACTTACTTTTTTGTACCGGGTATTTTAGGGTATTTCCATGCTTTTTCGGGCGTGGGTGTGGGTGGGGGTGTAAATTATGCTGCACTTGGTCTTGGTGATGGTGATGATGCCGATGATAGTGACGATGATCAAGATGCAGAACAAGCCATGGGCAAGTACCTAAGTTATGCTGGGGTTTGGAGTGCCCTTATGGCTTGCTAGTGCGAAGTCAGCCACTGCCATGTATCTTTAACTGGCATTGTGGTAGAGAACTTAGCATGCTCTCCAAATCCCGGCAATTAGTACTACCTAATAACTTAGGTACACACGAGCACAAGACATGGTGGGCACTCCAGACTCAAAGATGTCCATACAACGGTTGTTAGATTTTTAGAATGGTTAGATGCCTGGTGATATTTATTCAGGTACAATCAATGCTACCAATAAGTCATTAGAATATCTTGAACCCCTTAAAAACCGAAGACTATTTAGGCCAAATGATTGAACTGCAACCGTCTATGGAAGCCCATTTTCGTCAAAATAGCTGCGTTGTCTAATCTTGGATGTCCACTTTTGACTCTAGCTTTACACCCACTCCAAAATCACAAAATTGGCCACCGCTTCAGAACTGCTTGGTTGATTCTGGATCCGAGTACACAAGCATTTAAAGAAAATCGAGTAGATTATTCGACATCGACAAGCGACTTCATCGGACGAATATTCATAAAGTTAACATGAGTAGATGAAGTTGATGGAATCCCCCCCTTTGTAAACTATTCATCCAGCCGTGTCAACTCCATGGATATTCCTCTGATTAAGTCACTTGTTGACGTGAAAAGATCTACTCGATGAGCTCTAAATGCTCATGTTTTCAGATCCCGAATCCACCAAGCCGTTCTGAAGCGGTGACCAATTTCGTCTGCTTGGAGCGGACTCTCGGGCCAGTCCAGCCCTTGAGCGCAGCTGTACAGATTACTGGATTTCAGAAATCATGTATATCGCGAACCGAAATTTAGTAATTATGCACGCTGCCGTGATAACGTGTAATATGCCGCTGTGACGACGTGACTACGTGCATAATTACTGGATTTCAGCTCTCCATACGCACGGGTTCTGAAATTCAGTAATTTAATTCACGTCGACATGGTTGACAACGCCGTATTTTGACAAAGACGAAGCACCATAACCGCCTACAATTGCATAATGTTATCTACAAGCTAACCGCTGTCAGATGGTCAAGAGAAACCCCCTTTTTTTCTTATGCTAAGTAGTTTCTGTTTGACTTGGTAGCATGTTTTTCTTTGTGTAGTTCCTAGTCTGGATCGATCCTCTCAAACCTAGGAGAGGATCTAGACTAAGTGATATGGAAGGTTTATTTTATTGGGCTTGATCATATTAGAAATATGTACATACCTAGGCAAAACTTGCGTACTGTATATTGTTACATGTTCTTGTTCCTTGGTAGGCGTTTATTGTGATATTCCTAGCTGTGACTATGGATGTTCCAACCCATTGGCGAACTCACCCGTTCGAGAACTGGACAGGCCAGTTTGCGAAATTTTGTCCTGTTTGCAAACCAGACAAGAGGTTCACGAACTGGGAAATCTCAGCTAACTCACACCCATTAACACCCGAAACCGACTGAACAAATATCACTATAAACCAACTGGCCTAAACCCTCTAAAAGTCAATGCGAACAAATCTTCAAGTTTCTTTTTATGCCATCAGGTTTCTATTGCATGAAGTAATATGCAATGGATGTCACCGTTGATCAGGCTTTAGGTCTTGCAGCTTCGAACCCACCGAGTTCCATTGCGAGAGCATTACATGGTGGTGGTGGTAGTAGCAGGGGTAGGAGGAAGAAATGGAATAAGAGGGAGGAGACAGCCTGATGATTCAATCGCCACTCCACAGCAAAATCTCCGGATAGCTCCAGATCTTCTTGCAACTATGGTTTCAGTGAGGTCGTATACTAGTCCTCTAGTTGGCGACGAACTGGTCCATCCGGTTCGCGAACGGGCATGGGTCGTGTATCGGCCGGAAGATATATAACCAGTGCTACATACCGCCAATGAGCTGCCGAGTGCTACTTTCAGCTGATGGAGAGGGTAGAGTACTACGATAGGTGGTGGTCATCCTATCGGCTCGTACGGAGTTTCCACTAGCTAGTCAATGGACGATATTTTGTGATATATGGCGGACAAAATCCGGTGATGATCATTCTATGACGCGTGATGTCCGAAAAATTGAGTAGCAGTGGGGTTCGAAGAGCTTGGTGCGGTGAGTGGAGAAATTTTTATAAATAGCTGCTAAAAGTGGCTGTTAGTTTACTGAGGACGATAGTAGGAGGCTAGAATAATACTACATAGGAAGCATGCGCACCGCTTCAGTACCTCTCTCGAGTCCCGCCCCAAGCCTTATAGAGGGTTCAGAAACCAGCTTGGGCTATGCCGAGCTTTTGTTAACCTGAAATCCTGATTATAATGGACTCAACGTAGCTGGGAGCAGGGGGGGAAACAGTGCTAGTAGATGTCGAACGAAGTATGGTCAGGGCGAAGGATGTATGGGATTAGACCGAGGCCAAACCTGTCATATCAAGTGTTGCTACAACAAGACTTCAAAACTAGACTGCATCAACTTCGTACCTACGAGGACGGGACAAAAGTCGTGGATAGGTGCAACCGCAACCACCAGACAAAATAAAAAAAGTGTATCCACGCCACACCCCAAAATCAATCCAAAGTGCTCTCTCTGATGCTAGAAGATATCTAATTCCACTCCATAAACTCTCTTTTGTGTTGTTCTGGCTGTTGAGGAGTAATAGCAATTTTTGTGTTATGCTTGCTGCGATCTACATACCCTTGACTTTTGTCCCCAGCCTCGTACAAGTGCGTACACTAATGTGCATAAACCACCATGAGGCCAGTCACTTCGCTACGGTGAAGTTCTATGCCTTGTTACCAGTACGTAAACAGACAGCGGGTATGTACACCTAAACCAAGACGCTCTACACACCTAGAGTTCTGTAGTCACACGTATATTTTAGTTAAGTTAATCCTGATATGTTGATAGATACAAGCCTATGTTGACGGACAGTGGTCTCGAACGTATATTTCATTACACCGAGACTAGAGAGACATCTTACGAAGCTCCCCTAGGTCCGCACCTCTAACTTTGAGATATGTACACACCTGCTCTGACTCTAACCCCCCAACACCTCGCCTGACATGCATATACACCTGACGTTTGTACATACCCTCACATTCGCCACCCGGAATCATCTTCCGTCACCGCGACGGGGAATAATCACGCCGGTATCGTTCCTTTTAGTCAATAGAATAACGTCCCAAGAATAGGTAGATAAGAATGGGTTTCAAGTTCGGGTGTAGTAGACAAGCCGATAAATACGGCATCCCGGTACCCCCCCGAGAGTGCCGATCCTTATTGTGAACGAGATGTGACTTACTGTCTGGTGCGTGTATGTATAAATACGACTGTAGGAATGTGGTAGTTGCCAAGGTCCCTAAGAATATGGAGTGTAGTCTTGATCTCCCTAACTACCCACGCACGCCCTGTGTGGGGGGACGGAGGGGGTTATACTCGTATTAAAGGTCTTTTGGAACCCCTAGCATCCGCACCCTCACCCTCAATCACTCACTTCCCGAAACCGAAACTCACATCCATTGCAAAGGGCATCTTTAGTAGTTGTAGTAGTCCTACCCAACAACATCTCATCCAAATCAGCGTCATCAACACACGTAATAGTACATACGCTCAAAAAACACACACTTACATACAGCTCAAAAAACACACACTAACATACATATAACTCTAGCCAGCTAATTCTTGGACGTGGCAACAGTGAGACGGAGACTATCTCAATTAGTTAATATGTAAAATTTCCACGCCTGCCTGCAGTACGTGACAGGCAGCCCAGTAGTGAGTGGTAGGGCTATCATGTGGTATAAACAGCCTAGGAACTTGGACCAGTCAGAACGAGCCTACGAGGTATATTTTGACCAGGGGTGGAGTTCGAGTGAACTCACAATGCAAAACCCCCCCATAAATTCCATGTCATATCCATCGTCAGTTCAAGCCAGAAAGCCAACAAGCGAATTCTATATGCATACGAAGAACGAGGCATATATGCCTCGTCCTTCGAGGTGGTGGATGGTGGGCTATATGAAGTCGGTCGGGCTTACCCAGACATCGACACGCACGCGCTCCGAACGATGCAGTGATTGGTCTGAATACCAGTAAGCCGGGGATGTATGGGTTCCTCTCCCCGCGCGGTAGATTTCAAACGGAACTTGTGTTCCCCCCGGTAGATAATTAGCCATCATGTATATTTGTACATACTTATGTATGTAAGCTGTACCCCACACCTTTGATGCATGTATGCTGCGATTAGTTACTTTTTTTTTTTTTTTTTACACGCAGAGCATCCTGGTGAACATATGCAGGCGTTGAAAATCAACTGTGGAATAGACACCTGGTACGTTTAGTTTGCAATTGGCTTTCATTGGTGGTGAGTTTTTGTGTTGAGTGCGCACTGAACACTGGCACGTTGTACACCATATGTCACTCAGCTAGGATTATCAATAAGTACGCCTTATGGAAAAAAGAAAAGTCTTGCCGGAATCTTATTGATGTGCACCCAGTTTCGAAATTCTCGGGAGTGACGGCAATAACTAATGGAAGATGTTTTTCTTTAGAATATCCGTAAGGCTTCACTAATCATATTACAATTCTCCATAAAAAAAGCATCATTGTTTCTCTCTAGATCTTACCCCACTACGTTTACGTATACTTATACTTCATCTGTATAGCTGGTATATTTGCACCTCACAACTCTGTGCAGAAACATTTCCACATCATCACCTCACGCTGTAGGTTTCCCCATTCGGAATTTCCAGATCTTCTATGACGCCATTTCATGCTTCTCCCATCAGATGAACTCCACATATTTCAATAGACCACTCGGAAGATCATGCACAATTCCGCACTATTTCCCCGCGATGCTCTGTCCCTTCCCCGCCAGAACACGTCGAACATTCCAAAACACCCTGAAAAGAAAGAAAAAAATCGCAGTCGTTGGTCCCATCCCTTCGAAAAAAAAAAAAACCATTTTCTGAGTGCTTTTTTTCGCTTTTTTTTCCCCGCATTTTCTGGACCAATTATGAAGGAGGCCCAGGGATTGTTTTATCCGCGGTTGCCGACCGACCTGTAAACAAACAGAGACTGTGAACGTGCACTGTCATATGATATCATGGAGCAAACGGACGGAGCTTTAATAGGCGCGGCTTCATGGGTGATATGTGATAGAAAGAGGCTGACTAGATGTTACTGGCGAACCATTAGTTGGTATCCAATACAGAGCTTAGAGACAGAACACGCATCGTTAACATTCAATATGCAATTGATTGCCAATAACGAAACAAATGTGAGGGTATTTCTTTCTATAATATCGACTCGTTCCTTTTATCGGATGAAAGAGAGAGAGACAAGACAAGAGATACGTTTGATGTGATGAGGCAATTGAATTCGTTGTATACTGCAAAGGGCTGAGAAAAGTAGTTTCACATCATTGTCATTGTTCCACAGCATCACAAGCGCGTGTAGGATAGGGCGTGGGTTGGGTGCGATATGTCAAAAAAAGGTTCCAGTCCAGTTCGAAATGAAGATCCCATTCGGAGGCGCTCCCGTGAATTCCGGATTCTAGACCCGGCCAAATGGCAGCAGCGCTCCGAGAAAGTTTCGGAGTTGGGAGAAAGGGAGCTCGGAGAATGAGAATACCGAAAACAAGGCTTTCGTCTCAAAACAGACTCAGCTCACACGACAGAAAGAGAGGTATGGAAGTACTATATTGATACCGTAGATTTACTTATTGCTGGAAGATCGTCGGAACCCGCGCAGGTGCCTGGTCTCGCCTATATGAGGGGGTTGGGTGTGGAGTAGAGATAACGGATCTACACACTTTTTGTGAGCTCAGAAATGGAAAAAAAAAGCATCAGGTTTGATATAGGAATGCACGATGATAACCGGTGGTGGGTGTGTTTCTCAAAGCCTCAACAAGTGTTTCATACACTCACAAGATGAAGAAGTGACTCTCATGTGCACGAACCCCTCAAAATGAATTAGCTCGGATGACGCGGAACCAAGGGCTAGGGATTTTCCCAAATCAAACGCGGGTTGTGTCCGTATTCTGTCTGCCCTCATTCGTCCACTCCGCAACGCCGGCCTGTCACCAAGTTCAACGCGTGACGACGACGAGAAGAAGGACAAGCAAAGCTGCTGCAAGTTTTCGATTCGGTCCACGTAGGTCTATTTTCCAACATTAAACGGGTCTCCATTATTGAGAGGGGGTGGGTTGACGTTTGTATTGACAGGGAACTCTCAATCAAAAAAAAACCACACTATGCAGGTGTAGTATGGTGTGTGTCGCGTGCCCTCGTACTTCTCCCCAGATCTCAGCACCACCGATAAAGCTACATAAACTCTTGCTCCCCGCGCGCGGATCGAGATTCAACATTATTCAAACTTCGAAAGCAACAGACAACAAATACGTCACACTTCTCAACTTGTGGTTCAGCTTCCCCATCATCGCAGCTATCGATCTATCTCATCTCTTACCCTCCAAGCCTTACCTTTATATACCACCCAACCAGAACAACTGTTCACCAACCAATCCAACCTCACAACCTTATCTTCGCAAAGATGTCCACCATCGCTTCATCGCTCTCCTTCCCCGCCTTCATGGGATTCACCCCCAACAAATCCTCAACAGCACCAACATCACCCCTCCTCCTCTTCCTCGGCTCCATCGGCGTCTTCACAACCTACACAGTCTGGACCTCGTTCCGCCAATTGATACAAAACCGCTCGGAGCAGCTGGAGCGACGACAGAGCGAGATTGAGTTTAAGGAGAGATACGATACATGGGTTCGAGCGCATAGGGAACGTTATGGGGGTTATTGAATCAACTGGGGGTGATGGGGGAAAGTATGTTTTGTGCACGTATCCCCACAAAGAAGAAATATGCTAAGTGGTTGAAATAGGGGAAGAGGGCTTTTTTGGAAGAGCGAATGAGAACACCGTACCATACGAGAGTTATGCAAGCATACATCACACGGAGTCAAGGGAGGATATTTTTTTATTGGGTGGATCAGGATAACGGGAATACCCTGACACTCCTCGAGGAGTAGGTACATACGGGTATTCTTTTTTTTGTGTGGGGGTGGAATTGTGGTGCAAACTGGACACCGCCATATATACATGGAAATGGAAAAGGGCCTATCGATGCTCTTTTTTTATACCTTGTATTCCCCCTGGGAGTTTGGAATATGGTTGGGTTGTATGGGTATTTTTTTTAATAACTTTCCTGGGAAAGGGGGTTGTACATATTTTTTTTTCGGATGCTTATCTTGAGTGGGTGATTCGAGCAAATGGAAATGCTTGATTGCATAAAGTATACTTCAACTGCTACTGCTATGCTTGGATACCAGTGTCGTCCTCCTGCCTTGAGCTTGAATCTGAGAAACCATGTGTGTGTGTTTTTGGGGGGTGATTGGTAATTATACTCGAAGCTTAAGAATACCATGGAAAAATATTTCGAGTTCATCATAATCTGTTTCAAAGCCCGCACCCCCCCCCCCCTCCCCCCACAAACAGAAAAGGGCTACATTTCTAATTCACGGCTACAACCGGAAGACGTAGAGTATTCTACACTAAAAAACTACCGCCGTAATAGCCGCGCGTGGGGCTCAATTTCCGTCCGCTTGGCAGAAACCAGCGTAATACCCGTCGTGTCAATAACCTTCCCCCTTAGTCTTTAAGGGGGTAGTTTTTGGAAGTTCAGCTATTCTACTCAGAGCCAAGATGAGGGAGGACTCAGACAAACCACTCTCTCCCTACGAAACTGGTAAAACGCGAAATGGCAAAAAACAATTTGCATTTTTGATTTTGACCTCACTCCTGAGTATGTAGATATGGGCCCATGGGTCAGTCATGCTTATGAACCCCGAGGTTCTCGAACACGGGAGAATGGCTTCCGAAGGAGTCCGAGATTCAACTCCTCAACAGAAGTCTTAGAACGGGAGGGATCGCGTATCCCAAAGAGGCTCGAGGGCCGCGGCAACGGAGTCGGAATGCCCGTTTATCTCGCGGCTATCAGGTGGGTTTTGTCTGTCCGGGAAACCTTTTGTGTACTTACCTTGTCAGCTATATTGTCCAAAAAGATAAATCTGTCAGCGAGGGAAACCAATTGTTTTTCCCGCACTGTTCTGGCGGGGAGGTGAATCACCATGTCCGATATTCTAAAAAGTCGCCAGTTTGACATGTCAGTATCTACTAAGTACATATGTACCTAGACAAAAAAAAGCTAGCTTTTCCCACACGTGAAGTGCGGAAACTACACTGACGGCGGTAGTTTCAGGCTTTTTCCATGTGCGACGAAAACGAAAATCATGGAAATTTGTGAGTTAGCCGCTTGTGTTTAGACCTAAGGCTTGGCTATATATCTCATGCGCGATGGAGATCATGATCTTCGCAAATCGGACTAGATCACCCACCACCATGAAAACGCACATGAAGATCTGAGTGATATTAAACGCATCCACTCACTAGTTTATTGGATAATGACCGGATGATTCCATTGAACTGTAGTGGAATTACTAGTGGAATGACTCGGGACGAAGGGTAGCGGGTGGGAGCTCCGCCATCTAGCCGGCTCTCCCGGAGGCGGAGGTGTCTTTTTAGGCACTGTCATACTCTAGTTAGAGTGAATACAGTATGAATAAAATAAAACAAAAATTAGTGTTGATTCGCCTTGAGGATCGAGACTGATAATGGGATTGTGCATTTGCATCTAACGGCTACTGAGCTTTTCTGACTGTGGGTATACGTAAAGCTTGTGGGTTTTTGCAACGGCTTTTGGTCTTGAATACGGGTCCACATTTGTATGTATTCCAGTAGCTTTAACGCTGAAAATACTGTTTTAACATCACTCGGTTCCTAAATGCGTACCCGCCATTCGCCTCATTTGGGTACGAACACAAAAAAGCAGTACCAGAACAGTATCGCCTAAGGCCAATTACCCCCACGAGAGAATAAACAAACAAAACCCCCTGTTCAGTCTCCGTGAAACCACCCGAACACGAATCACACCACCACCACAAAAGTAGAGATATGGGTTGGGAATGGCGAAGGGGGGTATCTAGTTAGAAAACCTGAAAGTTTCTTTTTATCGTGGGGGTTTCATAAAACCTGCCGTGTAACACAACAGATACTGTATCGCGCTGGGGTGAATCGTATCGTGCATAGCAAACCGTTTTCAATTTGCGCGATTAACTAACTGACTGTGACTGGAAAATCTCAGGCTCCGACGTGCGCAGGTTGGTTGCGTTTGTGTGCTGAAAGATATATAGATAGCCTTGAAACCCCCCACGAGATGAGATGAATGTGATGGGTGGATGGAAATTGGAATGCGACCCAACGGGAAGATGGTGTGGTGAATTAATAGCGTAGATATATGTACGCTGACGCATTTTGATACGGAATGTGGGTGCGCACTTAGAGGTTGCCTTTGTACGACATACGATATGCAGCGTTGATAAAACAAATAATATCAGGCAAAAGTGACTGTAGCCCAGATGCATATATGAAAGCAGGTTTTCGGACGGTATAGATATGGAAATTCCGTACATGTGCACTATGGACCCCAGGGTACGCAGGGATGGCAAACGCAGTACGCAGGCATTTGCAATATTATTTGGGTGCAATCCGAGTCACGGGAATTATAATATCAACTGCACGACGGCCCGCACCCTGATCATCCATTCCAAAACACAAATTTGGTTAGATCCACGACCTAAGATCACGGCTGTTTAGGACTCTTTGGGTATGTCATATAAGCTCGAAGGAATATTCATAGGAATTCCAGGGTATGGCCAACAGGGTTGGTCTATGGATAGATATTAGAGGTATCGAGGCGGCGGAGTAAGTATTTTCGTCCATATAAGCTTTGAAGTTCGTCTGAGTTTGCAAAATTTGGATGGGGCAATATTTACACCGGTTAAAGCCACATTGATGCACTTACAAGACCCATAGTCGTTTTAACACCCCGGAGATTGGAACTCCAGCTCGGAGAGTCTTATCAGCCCTGGCTGTCTACATCCGAAGTTGAAACTCCTCCTTATCTTTCTATCTTGAGATATTATTCTACCTATCTAAAGGGAAGGGAAGGGAAAGATACCAGTATGATTATTCCCCCGTTGCGGTGAAGGTGAGGATACATGCATGTCAGGCGGGGTGTGTGCTAGAGTCAGAGCTGATGTGTACATTGAAGGTTAGGGCCTCGGAGAGCTAGGCAAGATGTCTAGATCTGTCAACACAGGCTTGTCATCTAGCTGTCAGGGTCAAGAACATAAACCTAGAATATACAGAACTCTGGGCGTGCATACGTGTAGAGCATCGAGCATTGTTTGGGTACCTCCCCGCCGTCTGTAGTTTTCACACTGGCTAGTACCACCGGACAAAAGAAATAAAACTAAAACGGCTGGGCCCACAGGTTCCTACGGTTGTTTATGCACATTAATGTACATGTCTACTTAAGTACTTACCAGGTAGATGCAGTTTGGATTTGAAGTCTTGTTGTAACAACACTTAAAGCTTAGGATGGAAATTCGACCTTCCACAATAACTAGCTGTGCAACCATACTGTACTCAGCAAATCATAACCATGACTATAACTTATATCTAAAATCGGCATATAAAATCATGAATCATAGCTGCAGTAATATGCGTCATATCCCTAAACTTTCCATCAGTAATGTAACCTCATTACCAGCGCGGCGCAGTAACTAACACTAGTCCATTACATCTAAGTAATGTAAGTACTTACGGCGAAGATTTACTGGGGGTACGCTCAGCCGTGGGCATATAGTTGTGCAACACACACTATGAATGCGGGTGATGGCTCATGCTTAGTATAATTACGCCATAGGGTGTTTGATCAACTAATAGGATAGATAGCAAGCACTCGACAATAGTACTGAGCGGTAGACCCCACCTAGTATCACTGTCGAACGACCTCGCAAAATTCTTGGGAGGTAAAAAACTTCGCGAGCCTCATGATCAAATCGTCTCAAGGACATTTATATCACTTCCAATCCACTCAAATGAGCCGCCGAGTGTTGACTCCTCTACATGGAGTACTACAATAGGTGGGGTGGCGAGCATTCTCTAACAAGCATAATGATTCATACTTGGTGTTGGGAGTTCCCAACGGACGATGGGAACAGCGGACAATCATTCTATGACGCGTGACGTCTGAGCCACTTCTTTTGCTTTTTGTTTGTTTGAATCATATTGTATTCGGCCGCTTGCGGCCATGTCATAATCTAAACTTTTTCCACCGCACATCCCCAGTGTGAACCTTGGGTGTCCCCTTAGTCCTCTTGGATCCAAGTCGTACGTTCCCTCTCTCCTTGCCCCCATTCCCAGCCACTTCTTTTGCTACTATGCTGTCATTGGAATTCGAAGATTTTGGTGTGGGGTAGAAAAATTATAGATAGCTGGCTGTTAGTTTTCTTAGGACTTTTGGTGGACGAGGCACGAATTCTATGGTATGTAGCACCACCACGACCTTGGACGACGAGCTAGAGTTATCGGACGTCCTAGACTTCGTAGATATTCTAGCGAGCTATTAGAGGCCAGGCAGGGCTCCCGATAGTGAGAGGCTACGAAGCACCACCGACCTCTAATATGTCGAGTCCCATGGAAGCTGTAGCTCAGGAACGAGCTTGGCAATGTCTATTATTTGCCAGTAGACGCGGATGCCGACTGATATTCCGATTAGAATGGACTCGACGTCACCTAGTAATCAGGGCACTAGTGAAGAAGCTTCGAAGCTAGCTGTCATACTATAACAAGCGTCATGGTTCCTGATGTGACAGTTGTCCGCTAATAGACGACTGTAGCTAGATAGAATGGTGGAAATTAACGTACTAGCACTGAAGCTTGAAGAGCTTGGTACAGGATGTGGAACAGAAAATTTCTACATATGTACTTAAGTAGCTGGCTGTTAGTGATCATGAGGTCACGGCTAAAGTGATAATGGGAGGCTAAGCACGAACTCTAGCCTTGGACGACGAGAACTCAGAGTTAGAGTCCTAAATTTCACAACGATTGGTACTGCACTTGCATGTAGAGTGCCGTCGCGAGTTCGTTCGAATTGATTCGTGAACATCAACCCATGAAGATCCATAGTCATAGCTACAACAAACACCTACCCCAGGAACTAAGAGCATGTAACTAATATTATCACCAGTTCGCAAGTTTTGCTCACGTATGTAATATTCTTAATATGATTAAACTTAATAAAACTAACCTGATCTTGAAAGGATATCTACTTAAGTACCCAAAGAAAAAAATGCTGCTGAGCCAAACAGAAACCAGTGTAGATAATTTCGAGGCTCTATATATTTCTCTATCATCACAATCAGAACATCAATATACAAGTACTGTCCCTCCCAAAAAGTAACAAACACCTGTTACATGGAGCATCCGGTAGGGCATAGGGCACACCACTCCCTTGTATATACCCTTGAGTCTTTCTCCTTCTCTCTCTCTTCTCTCTGTACCTTAATCTATACACACGGTTCTCTCCTATCACAGTAACAACACCATCTTCATCTTGTCCGAGTGATTATTTATGAACCAGACCAAAGACATGGGTTTTAAATTTGCACTCTCGAACAGCAGCAGTATGGGATATGGAACTCCATTCCGCACACACACACACCGGCAACATAGCCGGGGTCATGCTTAGGAGGCGGCACAAGTCCACGGCATTTTCCCGCCAGCTTTTCTAGAGTTCTAAAGTTTGTGTTAAACGAGTGATGCTTCGATCCCCAGCAAGTTTTATAGAGTTATCCTAAGCATTCGAATTCATCTTCATCCAGATCCCCTGAAGATATGTACATACCTATGACAAAGTTTAGCAAGAGCATAAAACAATCCGAACCAAGAGAGATGGGACCTGCACAACCTCCGGATGATTTTGGAGCCCCATCTAGGATTCAGTTTAACCAGTAAACTTGGCGAAGTATCCGGTCTGAGGTATGTTCCAAGAAGAAGGGCATATAAGAGTGAGGACTTTTCGGGGGGCTTGGAATTAATATCTTCTCTTAGGCTCATCGTTCCATTGCCAAAACTGCAATGGCATTTCCCATCCACTTCAAATGATATAAGTTCGTCAATATCATTCCGAAAATCCACTCACCATTCGTCAGTGGGTTTGCGCGATACTTGTGGCGCAATATCTTCATATACCGGTATCCCATTCCGTCTAGAGATCCGACAACGCTTGTAATTCATTAACTGGTAATGTACAAAAAAACACCAAGACATCCTCCCTCCAGTGTATGTAGGATGGAAAAAGATAGGATCACACATTCTCAGCTGAGAAGAGGAGGAAGTCACGCATGATATATCACTCATGAGGTTCGAGGCTGGCGGGACCCGTAGGGACTATCCATCTCACTATCCATCCAAGACTTTTTGCCGTGGTGAAGTGCGCACGAATTCCCATGACTGCATTTAAAGTGTATGAGAATGTTCCATACATCAAAAGGATCTGTACAAGACATAGCTATTGGAAGCCGTTTTGGCAGGCAAGTGCTATGTGCACATTCCGTTAGCAAAGACACAGCCTCAATCTCACCCCTTTTCCAGTTGAGTTTGCAATAAGCTGATCAACACACAACCATTGCGCATCTTAAGAAGAGGGTATCTATTCATTATTATTCCCACCATCTGGAGTTCAAGTCGGACTAGGCGGCAGCGCCCAAGTTCGAACAATTGCAACAGAGCATCTTTGGGATCTAGTGCATGTGTGAGAGACCGTGGACTCAGATGCCAAGGGTAAGTCCATGTATTAAGCTCTCAAGTCTATCTTTGTATCACAATCATGCCAGCATGACTGTTGGTGGTACTATCCCTCATGAGCGGATTGGACCCATATGGATGTAAATATGTACATTTATCATGGGTGATACTGTAATAGAGTGCAAGCAAATAAGAAGTAACTTACTAGTCTCATTCCATAGAATATTCGGCCTCTAGCTGCGGATTTGATTCGTTTTCATGGTTGTTCACAACTGATGGCCGCACTTCACCACAGCAAAAAGTCTTGGATGGATAGTAGGATGGATGGTCCCTACGGGTCCCGCGAGGCTGGCACGGTCACGCAAAGCGGGAGTTATGGTAGACTTCATAAATTATCAAATAACCCTCACAAATCAAATAAGTGCAGAGATTCCTAACCGCACGCACACACAATACTTCCCGAAAGCTCAGACCCAGTTCTAGAGTGTGAAGTTTTGCAATTAGTGTCGTTTAACTTTGGTACTTTGGTTCTATCTGGATAGTTCTTTAATAGCACCCAGTTCGGGGGGACATCATGATACCCAGTACAGAATTTCCAGGGAAGCTGTGTCTCTGATCCACACCGCGAGAGTTTGCAAAAGGCACTAGAAACATCTCCTGCCGTCGTTGTCGTCGTGTGCAACAGCTACTTGGTATATGTAATTATCGGTATCATGAAGTGAAACAGAGGTAGCCAGTATTCCTGGAAGCAATAAAGGAGGGAGGGGTATGCAAGTACGTTAATTGTAGATCTGGAAGGTAGTGCAGGAATTATATCTAGAGGGGAGGGAGTGCAGCAATTCTTGGGGGTAAGAGTTGGAGAACTCGAGATGAAAAATGTGACAAGAATTCGTCATACTTTTTGTTACAGGAAATTGGAAGAAAAACAAAATCCTATGAACGTCACGTCCTACTCCCCGCATCTAAGAACTCCATCAGAGTCCAGTTCCGCATTCTTGATGCTGCAGTCCTCGCTTTTCCCGTCATACATATCCCGCTTAATTCCAGGTTAACGTTAGCCATCTCTCAATATTCAATCAATCGATCACCATCGAACTTGAGCTTGGTTGAACATCCTCCCTCCGCGTCTCTTCGTCTTCATCCGACCTATCGACCTCTGGATACCCCCAAGACTGTACAAACGGTCTACTTTCCGAAGGGCTCGGTTTCGTATCTTCGATCAATTGGCTTCCGCGGCGTCTATACACGGTGCCTGAAGTGTCGACGATCCTCAGCGCACTTTCGGGCGGCACTACAAATTCCCTAACTTGTTGCCGTATCAGGGGTGTCATCCGCGCTCTTGCGCCCATTGCGCCGGTGCCGCAGCGGTGCAGTCCTATTGCGGCGTGAATTTTTACCACCTCAAGATTCGAGAGCGAGCTTATGTCTTGTAGGATTAGTGCCTGTGGATATGTAAGTGAAACGCGAAGAGGAACATTGGGGCGGGAGGGAATACCGTTCGCCGATCAGTGGCCGCGATGGTAAGCTCCCGGAGCTGGGTGCATTTCCGGATTGCTGGGGAGAGCTTAGAACCATATGCCCAGAGCAGGTTATAGGTAGCGGTTATGTCCAGGGTCTGCAGGGTAGCCCTGTGCGCGATGAGTGCCAATGGTAGGGAGTTTATAGTTGAGGAGTCCTCGACGGCGGGAGAGAGCTGGAGATTCTGCACGCCCGAGTATGAGCGTAAGTACTTCATGAGTCCCGGAGTTGCGGTTTCATCTGCAGTCAGACTCTGCACATGGATTTTTGCGTGTTTGAGCGCTCGCCAAAGCGATTCTATATCTCCACGGATCTGTCTACCAATTGTGAGGGTTTTGAGGTGACGGATATGTGGAAGTAGTAGTTCTGCGGATGTGGCGTTAATAGTCCAGCTGTCGATTGAGAGCGTGTGAAGGTTCAAGGTGCTGATATCGGGCTGCTGGAGGAGCTGGGACAGTTTAGGAATGTCTTCCCAACTATACCCATACATACCGGTGTTGAGCGTTAACTCCTCGAGCTTGGGTTTGTTTGTCAAGGCGCGAGAGAGTGAATGAAGAAAGGACGGCCAGTCGCTGTTTGTTAAGTGGAGGTCGAAAACCAGACTTCTCAAATCGTGGAGGCCGCTGAGGTCTGGTAATGGTGGTCCAGAGGATTCCCGGGGAAACGTGAGATGGACGCCGCGTAGATGTGGTAGGGATGCCAATGCGGGAGATATGCTGTCTACGGGGGTGTTGATCCAGTAATCAGTGTCGGGGCTAAGGACACCATAACGGTTAGACAAGTCAATCATTGAAGCGAGATAAGTAGAGAGACAAACGAGACCCCTTCCGCCCAAAAACACAACTCCACCTGTTCAACTGCTTTCAGCGCCGATATCGTTGACATCGCATCCGAAAGTGCCTTGCCATCCCTTCCTAGAATCGCCTTCACCTCTTTGGTGTGGAGCACACTGGCCTGGTTACTGACCGTCCCGGCGGTGGCAAGGCATTCAAGCTGCAATTCATTCGTCAAGTCGATCTCGAGTCTGCGAAAGATCTTGGGAATCACAGCACATCGAAAAGCCCAGCATGTTTGGCGTAGTAAAGAGAGCTCGGGTTTCTCGAGCTGGTGGCAAAAGTTAGTATGAGCGACCTCGGGTTGGGTAAAGTTGTGGCGCGAACATGTTGTATTATTTGGTCTAACAGCTCAACCGGAAGGCTAATAATGTGCTTGGGCATGGGTTGTTTTTCGGGATTTTCGAGGGTTGGAACGTTGAGTGTCTTCTCTTTCTTGTGATGGATCGGCCGGACAGATAAGTCGGCGTCGGAGGCGAATTATAGCGAAAGAGGGGAATAAAACAAGGATCATCGTGAATCAATAAAATCTTCAGACTCTTCTTCTGCAGGCGCTCTACCTCAAGTAGAGTAAGTAGGTGAATTCGGTATGTGGGGGTGTGCAAGGAATTCCGCGGGCAACAACCGGCATTGGTCTCGGCCCAAGTATTTCCGACTACCCCACAGCTTACTCCAATTGTCCACTGCACCCGAGAAATTCTGCAGCCGACGACGACGATGTGAATATTCTGCAACTCCTTGTCGAGACATGGTATCTGTCTAGGTACTCTGCTAATTCTTCAGGAAAATATTTGGTTTAATTGGCAAATGGTCACGTGGTTGTTGCTGGTGTGGGGGACATTGTGCGTACACGTATTTCTTGACTGGGTTTTAGTGAGTGGCTTCTAGTGACCAAACAGCAGATATCTACGCTGTGCTGCCCTTCGGGGACGTATGGTAGTAAGGCAAGGTATTTGGCGATTGAGCGGTGGAGATACGTGCGGCGATGTTGATGAGGTTGACAATATGATGTCGTCATACTACGTGCATGGCTGCGAGAGCCGCACCTTATAGCCTAGTTTATGGTTCGCGTGCTTTTTGCTTTTTTCTTTCCATTCTTCTGTCCATTCTTCTGAACTTCTAGTCGATAGCCCCCCGTGTGTCCCAAGCTGTCTCTAAACTAATGTCACTTCATTCCCAGGTTTTTTCATCGCTCAAACTGCCGACTCAACATTAGGCTAAAAGTAGACGTCTACGCATAAAAGAACTAAGGTTTGACCACCGTGGTTGTGATTTCCTGTTTTTGGAATCCTGCAGACAATTCTGGAGTAGTGCCGCGAGTCTCGTCAGATGATGACGACTTGTGGGTTCATCAGCCCCCCACCAAAATCATAGAGAAAAGAAACCAAACTCTACGCAGCTTATTCGGAAAAAGAGGTGGATAGATTTTGTTCAGGGCGGTCCTTTTGGTCCTTTTCGCGAAGGAAATCTGCAAAACTTTAAGAGGAACCGCAAAGCAGCTGCAAATCACAACTTCAGTGGTACATTTGGTTCACCTATTTACGCTAGAGTTTATTGAAAGGGACCAACAACGGAACAACCCTGGAACAACCCGTCTACACTTCTTCATTAGCGGCGTAAATTCTTCTTCGCACGTCGTACATACGCGTTGCACATATGTAGGACGTATATCATCAGTCCCGGTCAGTCGGTCTCGTTAGTCTCAAGATTAGCAATGGTCTCGAGATTCCGACAACTTGGTACCAAGAGAAGGTATTATGGCCATCAGCAAATTTATCCACCCTTGCTTATGACATGAATGATAAAAAGAATGCAAAAGGGCAACGAAACCACTGTACCATTACCTGGATAGATCCGCCTTTTTTGTAGTTCGCTCAGGCTGCATGTCCTAGTTCAACAGTAGTGTTTAAGGTCTTGAAGTCCAGCAAAGCCAGAAACTCAACAAATAGAAGCAACATATATATGTGAGCTGCATGAGCTACAAAAAAACGATGGATCCATCCAGATAATATGGTGCTTACCGGTGCAGATACTACGCAATGATTGCTTGACAGAGATAGTCTCTTGCGACAAAGATGAATACTGATCACCACCAATCTGGGCAACTACTCCCGGTATGCCTGGTACGTCATATTTCTTTCCTCGAGTCCGGCCGTATAACTTTTTGCCTATGGATATGGAATATGCAACATCCCACGCTCTGCCTCAGTAACTTTGCCATCTCAACAATTTTAACAACCGTCCAGCGCACATATTCCAAAGCTGACTATCAGATCCGGAAGCAAGAAAAACTACGACCGCGTATCCGGATCTCTGGTTCTGGGTTTGAAGAGAAGAATCAAACCAGTCACTGTCTAACAAGGCCCTCCTAAAACTACAAGTGTTATTTACTATAACTAGGGGTAAACATGCATCACATGAGATCAAGTATCATCCCCAACTCCTAGTTCATGGCTCAAAACCCAATAAATAACCCTCTCATCTAATTTTAACTAAAGATCCTATACAAAGCTTAGTGATAATAACTCAAACACAAGAACAACGTCTCCAGCGTGCCTCCCAGTCAGACTAGAGTACCCTCACCATACTCAATCACCCCCTGGTCAGTACCTTCAGCTCATACTCCTATCTACAGATCGGCTGCCACATGCCATGTGCAGAGTTTTTCACCTATAACGCGGCAATCTGCTTATCCCCCACACAGTAGCACAGCTCTACTTTTTCCAATGAACCAATAAGCACCAGGCTAGCACAAATTCTAGTACATTTGTGGGCTATGTAAAACCCTACCTTCTTAAAATAGTTTTCTTGGTAATGAGGAGTATGTTTTTAAGCGCTGGTTGACGGTAAATCAATGCGGGATGGGTGAGTAATCACTCGATGTCACTCGACTCTAGTATTGACTTTCTTGTTGCATATATGCATCAGCATCGTGTATGAGATCTTATATGAAGATACGAATTGTATGAGAATATGAGATGTGAGACGTGTATGAGGATATGCATATGGTAATGGTGCATAAGCACGTGAGTTTTAGACTGTATGTCAGGTTGTATATAGACCATAGATTTCGACATAGAAACCATTAGAATCAAGCATCTATTTGTACATACAAAGTAACATTTCTTGTGATGGATATTGATTTTGTATGCTAGAGGAATTCTTCCCCATTAGTTTATATCAAGCGGCCATAGGGTACTTCTTATCTTCTTCACCTCAATCCCCATTGTTTCTCCCTCCAATCAGCGTTAGTTGCATATATTAAACAGCGCCAGATGATTTTAATTCCTTAGAAAATAAGTACACGCCATCAACAGACAGTGTCAGAAGACTCCAATCCGTTTTGGAGATGGAGAACTCGAACAAACGCCATATCCTATTCCAAAGAATTTCAAATTTGTAATACGTAACGCTAGAAGTGTAATCTTCTAGATAAGTACAGTCATAACCATTATTTTCAATCGTTTGAATGAACTCTTCAAATGCCTTAAAGTATTCACCATCCCTAGTTCCTAAGACTTTTAGTGTTGCATGCATAGATAAAATGTTGAGGGTTGTGCTCATAGGTTGGGTGATATGAAAATATATAGAAAGATAGAGTTGATTCTATCTTGAGCACACTACCCCACGACAATCCATACAATGATTCAAATGCTGTGCCATCCGATCGAAGACCTATCTCAAACAAACTCGCATCACATCGAGAGTTGTGAGAGAGGTTTAGGTATTGCTAAGCCAGAGCTTAAGCCTGTCGGCTAGAATTTTGACATGCTCGCCTCCCAACATGTACAACGCTTGCGCGGGAAGTTAATTTATAGCGGCGGCAAGGTTTGAATTGATGAGTTCGACTCGCTCAAACTCTAGTTGTAGAACTTGCAGACTCCTCATCTTCTCTCGTGCCACGGTCAGCCGCATTTGAAGTGGATATGAGATAATACCTCATACTGCTCTCGTTCTTGGATCTTCTGTAACTTACACAGCCATACCGTCGATTAACAACCACCTACAATGAACTAGAAAGGAAACAAAAACCTCGAACAAAGTAACAAACTATTGTCAACTATCTAGCGCTAAAATCTTTCCCTGTTGCATTATATATAGGATATCTAAAGTAAGCTTAAGCTTAGGATCTTCTAAGTTATTATACAGATAACAAAAACAAAATACGAGCACCTCCAACTCTAACACCCTCAGCCGGCGTTTCGTGCAGTCCAGCGATCGTTGAAAGTGCTGTGTAGCGGGGGTGTCGGAGGTGGGGCGAAGGGTGATGGGTATATTCGCTCTTTCTTTCCTTTGCTCCGAAATAGTTCGGGATCAATAACATCCTCTTCCTCGGCGTCTTGGGCACCGGGATTGGCCATTTCCACCTTAATGCTGTTCGGCTGCGGTACAAAATCGCCGTTATTGCTCTCTCCATCGTCCCCCTCTACTTCTGAGATCACAAACTGATCTCACCCCCACTAACCCTGCCACTACCATTGCCTCTAGTGTCTCTTCTGAATTCGCAGGCTAGGTCCCAAACCCTTTGAAATACTGGGTGCCATCTTTCGCATCCGTAACCGGCAGCAACTCGAGCGCTTCGCCACCTATGAACCACGTGAAATTGGGGCCACAGCGATTGGTAATATCGTTCAGGCAGATCTCCGTCTGGAGATGGGAAGAGGCGAGGTTGGACAATATTAATTTGATCTGAGCAGTGCGGGACGTACGAGCGCCGTTGGTGTCGGGTACGCAGAGGCTTGGGCATGTGTGGAGAGTCCAGTGTTGGATTAAAGATATCTATACGGAAATTTTTGGTCGTTCTCTCACGACTTGCAGCTATGCCACACTCCCAACGGGATCTAATGTTGACAGCTCCACCATTCACTCTTCAAATAATTTCTGTTAATCCATATGATACGAGAGACAAATGAGGTACCGCATGTTGAGATATACATCCACTTTATCCGTAGGCAGCCAGCTCATCGTTGCATAAAAGTGCTTCCAAGTCGCGTAGTGTGATCGACAGCTGACTGAATAGTTAAATCCTGATGGTTCGTAGAGTAGCAAGTAGCACGTTGATAAATAGCCTTCATCCTATAAAGGGTGGATACAGAAGTATCTCGAGCAGTGTACCCATCCCACAACGAGTAGATGAATAAATCGGAACTTCGAGTCTATGCCTGTGGTCTGTCCAGCACATTAACTACCCCGGAATTCAGAAGCCTTAATATGAGACTTCTATACCACGCTTGCAAAGTCGTCGGTAGTAATACGTGGGGGTACTGGAACGGATGCTCCGGGACGTGTTCTCGAGTGAGGAGAGGTAAGAGTAGGTGGAGCGAAAATTACTTGCTTGAGGTCTGAGATGAGTGTAGAAATGTAGGAGTGTAGGAGTATAGGGGTGTAGGGTGTTTCTCCACACAGAACCACGTCCAACGCTACAGGGGAGGTACATGTACAGTATGTTGTGCACTTACGTTTGAAGCCTGTCTACAGTACACAAAGCCATCCACCATCACAAAGTCATCCATGGTCACAAGACTATCGATCACAAAGCTATTTATTCGTCTTCGTTGGTCCGTTTTTAAACGTCGTGTCTCACTCTCACCGCTATTCCAGCAATGATCTAACGAACAGACAAAGTTAGACAAAAATCGGGGTAATTCACGGTTTCCAGGCCGCCGAAAAACAGCTTGCTCCACTGCGAGACTCGTCCCTGCCAACCAGTGATTGGTTTCAAAGATACTTGTATGAAGTCTTTCGAAACGCTATTGTTGATCAGGTGTTGGAGGCTATCGTTCAGGATGTCTATCTTGGCTATTGTTCCTTTGATCTCTGCAACGTTCTTTCCGAAATAAGATAGGATAGAAACCAGCGGGAAATTGAAAACTCGCCACTTCCAAAGAGCGGAATTAGATTCAAAGTCTTTTATTCGATCATTTGTAGATCTTCCACTATTATCACCTTCTAACATTACTTCATCTCCAAGGTCCATCTGCAAGAGGTTCCTCATCAGCCCATCATCAAAGAGTAGCAGGACGAGATGGAAGGCTAAAAACCAACGTCCAACAAGACGAGAGAACTTACCACGAATCGTCGACGGGGGTACCCGAACCAATCTGAGTACGATAGAGGAATTGCTGGTGCCGTCATGGTATGATCTGTATTGTTCTCATGTTAGCGAATGTGTAGAATTCAGTGAACCGAACGGTCTCAACCCGGCCGGTCTTTACCAAGGGCGGCTTTGTAAATCATGATCTCACCAATCTACAGATCTTTAATTGTTCTATCTAGCCGGTCTATAGATATTTACAGATATGGCTGATATTTTCAGGCAAGGCCAAGACCATCATAGTATTACTGACAGACAAATTGTCGGAATTGTAGGTAGAAAAGCACAGCGGAAATCCTGGGAGTAGTTGATTATTTACACCTTAGCCTTACAGATACCGACAGATAACTATGAATATCCACGATAATCCACTCCTTTTCTCCCGAGTGCCAGTCATCTGTAGATTATCCATAGATATCCGCAAATATCTATGCTAAGATAGGTATCTACAGTTATCTACAGATATCCAGGTATTTTCGAGCACGATCTATGTATGCCAAGGGCGGCTCTAGAAATCCCAACCGCATCTGACTGGTCTGTCCATCTGTAGATTGCCGGGCGGTCAATTTGACTGCCTCTAGAACACTGGTATAATTATGCGCCAACAAAGGCAGAAGCTTACAAGGCTGGTGGACACTACGAAGCTCCTCATCTGAAAGGTGGGCGTTCGCCCGCCTGGTGCCCCGCAAAAAAAAAAAAACCAATCACTTATGCAATCAAGTCCATGAATTTTGCTCATATCACAACATGATATATATGAGAAATATGAAGCAAGTTTTGGGTCGTGGCAGGATCCTTATACATAAGTATGCTTTCGGGTTGGATTTCTGTACTGGTTGCCACTGGGACTGTTGATCTAAAGTACCTGGGGACAAGCAGAATTTCGCGATACAATGTACTCCATGCGGTTCCTGCGTATGCATCTGCACATCTGTGACTTGCTGTTGGGCGTAGCCCTCCGCGACATACTGCATACGTGATACGTGTGGCCTCCCTGGATATCGACAAGCAGGTATGTTTCCCTCTCTTGTCTCGTACACATATGAATACCCACGACCTCTATTTTCTTCCCAACGGATATTTTGAGCAACAGCCGATAGTTATGGCTTGGCGGCTGTCATGTTTAAACTTAACGAAGCACAACCCCACTTTTCGATCGAGGCACCTCTGCTCTACCCAGGCTGCAACGGTTGAACATCTCGAGTCTCAAACCCAGCATTACCAACTTTGCCACTGCCCGACCTAGCAAAACATGAAGAAAGAGATGAACAATTAGAAGGCAAGTATAGAAGGGATAATTTATTCCTTTCACCGCGCCTTCACACCCACTCGTTTGGCTTTATATTGGAGAAGTAATCATGGGTTATGGTGCCTACCACACCAGAATCCTGCCTGTTTTGAGCGCTAACGTAACATCGTGCAGTGTGACGCTCAGCTCAGCTTCTCCTCGTTCCTCCGACGAGGCGTCGCCCCGCCCCCCGAATAATAGGAATCCGTGTCATCCTCTTCCTTCCCTTCCTAAGACATCGACAACGAATACCATAGGAGAGTCTTCGTGATCGCCGTCAGCGTAGTCACCAAAACTCACAAGCCAGAGATCGAAACTTCATCTATCCCCAGCCCCCTCCGGCAAGCGCCGACGCAGAGTATATACCACCAGAAACATGGCGACTACGATCTCGTCGATAATTAACGACGTACCCATAATCTTCACCTCCGAGTCCGCTCATCCCGGCGACGACATCACCACCGCCGAAAAGCCACGCCGCCGCAAGTCCGGAAGTTACAAAGACTCCTTCACGGAGGAGCCCGACAGCGAAGAGCGCCGACACCGCCACAAAACGCAGGAGCGCGCTGCGCGCAAAGCTAAAATGGCTGCCGAAAAGCTCGCTCTAGAAACCGCCGAGTCCCGGGTATCAGGGTCAAAGTTAGGAAGACGAGAGTCAGAATCGGCAGCTGCAGTATCCTCGGTGATGATGGATCCGTACACTCCTACACCGCATAGTCGGAAACATAAGAAGTTGGAGCAGGTGCTTGGGGTGGATATGGAGACTGTGGAGAAGGAGAGGAGGAAACACCGAAAACATGAGAAGGAACGGCGGGGGGATAGGGAGGAGGATGTGGGTGAGGGGAGACACAGGAAGGAGAGGCGCTCGAGCCGGACGGAAGAGGATTTGGGGCTAGGATGCCGCGGAAGGCGGCGGGGATTCTAGGGTTGAAAAATGGTGCCGATACGACCAATCGGGGGTTGTCGCGAAGCCCATCAAGGACTCGGACACCTTCGCACTCGAGGGTGTCGAGATTGCGACCTATCGATCTGTCAGCAGAGACAACAGCGGAACCTCCACCTGCATCTACTCTCCACCCCATATCCGAGGCACGGGAGTCCCGACATCGGCGCCATCACCGAGATAGAACCACAGAAGGAGAGGAAGGCAAACGCCGGCACAAATCCCGAGCATCCCCCACAGAAACCACAGAAGCTACAGAGGAGCCTCGCCGGCGCCGACACAAATCCCACGCTCACCCCATATCAACCGCCCTGGAAGACCACCCCGAAGACCCTAAACATCACTACCGCTACCGCTCCAAATCCCGCATCCGCTCCTACTCCCGTCACAACCCACCTGACTCCGAACTCGCCGCCACCACCGCCGGCGGTACCTCCAGTCGTCGAAACTCAAACCTAACCGACCAAAAGGAAGACCACCACACCAAACGCAAACACCACAATCCCCCAGACACACAAGATGAATCTCGCCATCGTCACCGCCACAGAGACAAAGACAAAGACAGAGACAAGAAATCCCGTTCCAAATCCCGCCACCCCTCCTCCTCCGAAACCGCCATCACGGAAGACAGAAATTATCGGAATGCACCCATAAAAACCGTCCCCAGAACCAACGGTCCTATCCCCGTCTCCTCAGAACCCCCTTCCACCGCTTTCCCAACCTCCTTCCCCCCCGAACCCTCCGCTCAAGAACTAGAAATGTCGGAACGCGCACACGCCATTCGTCGCGCTGAGCGTCGAGCAAGAAAAACTGCCAGAGCCGACGACGTGCTGAAAGATAGCGGGCACTCTTTATCATCCGATGAGAAACGGTTGGGTGTTGTGGGGGGGGTCGCAGAGCGGAAGAGTAGAACCCGGAGTAAGAGTTTTTCGACGCCTGAAGAAGAGGAGGCGTATAGGAGGCGGAGGGAGCTGAAACGAGCAAGGAGGCAGTTACCCGGAGAGGGGGTGGAGGAGGGGTATTTGAGTCCTGTGTCGGAGGTGAGGAGGCATAGGGATAGGGATAGGGAGATGGCGGGGAAGGGGAAGGGGGTGGGAGTGGAGAAGCCAAGGACAAGACCGAGGAGGAATACGGAGCCTCCTAGCACTTTGGGGAAGAAGGAGGTGGAGCAGCAGCAGCAGGAGGCTGGAGGGTTTTCGTTGAAGAAGGCGTTTTCGAGGTTGTTGACGTTCTGACGGTAGGGATAAGTGGGATTTTTTGTAAATGTTGCTCCTCCACTCTAGCACTAATGTATGTATATTCACGAGTTCATGATTATGATATGATAATTCGATGTGGAGTTTGGTATCTTCGATGTGAAGATATAAATCGAACCACTACCATACGCAGAAACACCTCCCTCCCATGTGAAAGTATTATCAGTTTTCCACCCCCATCTGCGGAATCTCATTTCTCAAAATCAACCTCGACCATCCTCTCCACTATCGATAAAAGCCGTCTAAATATTTGGCCACTAAAACTTTTACGTCTAGACTCGGGAATCTTGCCAGCCTCAACAAGATCCGAATTCACCTAATGATGTGGAATAGGATGGAGTAGAGATTCTCGTGGTTGTGAGTTGGACACAGCAAACATCGTAACGAAGGATCAGGTCGATACGACGCTCAAGTATTGCGAGTTTGTGATGCGCAATGTTCTGCTATATCTGGTATCGAGGGGTTGAATGTGGGCCCCGGTGGACGTATAATGGTTTTTGGGCGGCAGTGAGAACATATCATGGTCTTGCTGTATATTCCGGCATTTGATGTACAGCAGCCCAATTGGTTTATTTCGTTATAACGAGTGAGATCTTCATGATGCAGGATAAGTAGTGCGAGAAGATTAGTAGAAGTGAGAAAGGAACCTCGGAATCACACTTTGCGCTACACCTTTGGTTATGTTGGGGTTCGTTTGTACTGAATCTGCATTACAATCGCCGGAATAGCAAAAAAGAATTCATTGAACGCTCTCTTTGCACATATCACTTTTCCTAACCAGACTTTTGTTTCCCCTTATTGCAAAGCTCCCTCACCGGTGTCCCCTCTAAGCTCGGGTGGTTAACCTTCCCCACATAGAAATACCGATCATGGCTCCTAAAAAAGTTATCCCAATGTTTAATCTGCTTCTCCACCTTTTCCCACGCCTCCTTTCTCCGCTTCTCCCGACGACCTTTCAACCAACGGATTCTTCCTTCCATCTTAACCTTCTCATGTACTCCCAACCCCTCCCCTAGTGTCCCATCCCTGCGCTGCTGTTCAAGCTTCGTAATCTCTTCCAGCTCCGCATTGTCTTCCTCCCGCCCTTTACCCGTAATGAACATTTCCTCCAACCCGCGGAGATCCCAGGTCAGATCCTGCTGGAAGCATCCGGAAACAAATGCTCGCGTTGCATCCTTCCCCGCAAAGAACTGGTAGCCACCGCCGGGGCCGTACATGCCGGGATTCGAGCTCACGTCGAACACGGAACCATTGACGGCGACGTAGATGGGGAGGTCCGGGTTGGCGCCGGTGTAGAGCGCGAGAGACTCGTCGGTGAGGTTTACCGCGGGTTTCTGTTTTATTGCTTCTGCGTTGGTATGGAGGTTCGGAGGGGAGGGTTGGGGAGGGTTACAAACAACGCTTTTAGCGTGCGCCAGCGAGAGAACTTGGGACGGTATCCCCATGTCAAGGATTCGCCATCGGTTATCAGCCATGAGAAGATACAGCTGATGACGAGAAGACCCGAGAGGACGCGGAGGATGTCGGTAAACGAGATGAAGGGAGAGATTTCGTCGTCGTTGTCGTCATCATTCTGCGAGCGCTTTTTGGATTTTTCACTAGGGGGCGGGGAGGGCGAGACGTCGACAGGCTTGCGATTACGGAGAGAGGCATCCGCCATTGCTGGATATGTTGTTCCTGGTCAGGAAGAGGCGATTGGGGGGTGGATATGAAGGTGAGGTTGCAATGGTAATGGTTGCACGAGGGTTGGCAGTTCGGAACAGGTCAATTATGCCACGCTGCGCTAGTATGACTGCGGGAGCCAGGAGTTCACTCACATCCCTGCCGGGTGCACTCCCGGATTGGCCGCGCATTGGAGGATAATTTTAACAGTTCTCGTTCATCATGAATGGCGACGACTAAACGGTCATTATTCCTCAAAAAAAAATAGTATAGTATATGGCCAAACAAACACCGGTACGCCACCCCAGCTAACCCACGAGAAACCCATCATACACGTATCATTCGTACACCTTGAGGATCATGCAATTCACCGTTGCCCCTTGCTCAACTTCCCAGCAATCTCTTCCAACTTCTGTACCTCCTCTGACCCCTTCTTCAACTCTCCAGAATCGAAATCACCACCGACCACATCGCCCCGTGCATTCAACCTAAGCTTTCGGGTAAGTTCCAAGTGTCGTCGTGTCATCTTCTCGATATATTGTTTGCGCTCTGCGTCTGGGCCACTGATCTCTCCCTCTTCTGAGGCCGCTTTCTCCTTTTCTGCTAGTAATGCATCGTACTTTGGTTTTAATTCAGCGAGGTGGTCTCGGATTTGACCCAATTGAAAGGAAGCGAATGCTGCTGCGTCTTTGGTGTCACTGGCGCTTGAAATGAGTGAGAACGGTGTCGGCTGCCCGTCGTAGGAAGGGCTAGTGGATGCAACAAGATTGCGTAGCTGCGACAGCACCCGTTCGTTGGCGGCTTTCTCGTCCTGGAGCTCGATGTTAAAGGCGTACGTGGCAAAAAACTTTTGTCGGAGTTGCCGAAGGCGCATTTGATCTTCGGCGGCGGGTTCTGCGGGTATGTCTAGATCCATCGTATCGTCTTTGGGTGCAACACCGGAGAAGTCGAGGCCCTGTTGCGCGCAGCAGATCAGCCCAATAGTTCGACATTAAGTAGGTGGTAGGCGGAAAGGACGGTATTGAACCTTATGATGATCCAACCTCACCCATCCCACTAGGTCCTCCTTCACAACTAACAAGTTTCGTAGAATGAAAAGCTCGAACCTATCGAAGTTTGTGTCCACAGTATTTTCCATCAACGTCTGGAGCTGGTGGAGCCCATTCATCAACTCCTCCCGTTCTTCGTCCGTCATTAAGGTGCGTCCATCTTCGCCAACATCACGGATCGTTCCTGGCTTAGATTGAAAGCCAAGGGCCTCAGGCGACAGGCTGTCAAAAAATAATTTTTCGACAGATTCAATGGTTGCATACGCAATCTCATTGACTGTGTTTATCACATCGTCAATTAAAGTCAACACAAGTCGTCAGCTTTGCATTGGGAATACTGCGCGAGAGGGAAGAAGAAGTACGAGAGGTGTCCAGCCAAAATGCTCGGTCAGCAACGCATTCGAAGCTGGGGTTGGTTGTGTCATTCTAAATTGAGTTGCGGTGTGCGGGGTGTAGTTGATCGCGAAGTTTACGCGTTGAGGCTCTTTCAATGTTCGTTTATTACCCGGCAACATTGTCATCTCTAATGACTGGTGCCAGGACCCTTTAGAATGGATGATTGTAGATATAGATTGGGTCCATCGCATTTTGGTTTGTGCGTGACGGAGAATTGATATTTGGGCTTCTCAGTAGGAATCATCTAGTGGAATAGCTAGAACATTCGCATAGAGCTAGAGCTCAGGTAGAGCTCTTACGTAGAATTCACGTGATATTCTATCACTTTTGGGCGACAGTTTACACTCAAGTACCGGTACTACATACTTAAGTAAAGTGGTACTTTAAGAAGTGCGAATTATGGTGCAAAAAAGGCGACAGCAAGTGCAGTATATCGGTCTCTTTCTCTGGGTAGGTTACGTGCATATTCGGCTTGCTGTTCCAAACCTCAACTCGATCGATCCCCAACCACTCACCTGTCGTCTGAAATCAGATGACAGTTCTGTCTCAGCGCTACGTCGAATAATTCACGACACCATTTTCATCGATCGCAACTTTCCTTCGCTTCCCTTGCGTCTCGGTCGCCGGTCATCTTGTTGCATCGTATCTACCGACTCATGCGCGGGCACCGAATCCTTGACCTAGAATCATCACTGCTGCCTGGAACCTCTCCTATCCACCACAGAACAAAAAAGTGGGAGACCCGTCAGCCCGGTTATACCCACCCGTTTGTCTGTGCGGCTCTGACTTTCCGACCGCGGAAATCATCATCAAAGGAGTAATTGGCCCACACTGATTACAGGTGGTGCGGCATTTTTTTCTATTCACTGCCCGTTCGTTCTTGTCTTGCTGAACATTGAGAGCAGCTCTTCACTCCAAAACGCTGCACTTAATACTTATCTATCTACCTGTCGAGCTGTATCGACACCTTATCGAAGTCACTCCTGAACCACCGTGTCATCAAACCTGCGGAAGGTAAGCCGTCCAATGAGAGCATTTCGGAAACTGCGCACGTTCTGAGACCGCAATGCTGAATCCAGACTAAGCAAGATCACCGAGGAGGAGCCGGGCATCGGGCTAGAAAGTGGATTACGAAACTAAGTGGTACGATCTCAATACCTTTCCAAAGTTTCCCGGTCATCTTTTTTATAACAAAAAACTTTGTATTTGTTTACTTTGTTTTCTCTTCATTTACCTGTTCTTTATGTCCTCTGCGCATGAGAGCCATACATCCTATGATACCACAAGGTTAGACTGTCTATCTGTCATAAAACTTTCTTCCTGGACGCACATCGACACCCCCACATACAACTTTTTTTATATAACCCCACGCACACACGGCTTTGCTTAGCTCCCAGCCGCAATACCGTGGTGTCGGGTACGATTTAGAGGGATAGAACCCGGAAACAGTGGCGTGCCCGCTTTGATCCACCAACCATCAGCGGAAAAACAAAATAAGGAAAAGATTCTCACATTACGATTATCTGGAGAGGGGAAGTTTCTTCAGCCTTCGCCAAGAGACACTCCGATTCGCGAAACACACTACGAGGTCGGTACTCAAAAATAGAACACACAAAAACTACTCGCGCGAGCTCAATCCGTGCTTCTCGAGGTACGGAAGAGCTCACTGGGCGCTCAAACGTTTATCGGTGGCGGGCTTGAGCTTTGGTCCAGGAAAGAAGGAACGATTGGCAGATTGACAGTCTACCTAACTCTCTTGCGACTCTTTTTCAATTCGCCGTAATTCGGCCTCACTCCTACCTCGCGTTCCTCTTTCATTCCTGCGATCCCATTGCCTCACTATTCTTCAGATCATCGCGTTTGGATAGATTTCATTCGTGCCTGAAGAGTTGATTTCTTATAATGTCATGGAAACACACGAGGTTCACCGATGACACTACTGATGTCGAGTCGTCGGCCACAGCGCGCCCACCCAGATTTGAAAGGAGCTCGTACTCACTGAACCGATTCCTACAGGAACCGGACGAACAAGAGCTCTCACCTACATCGAGTGTTGAGGCGAGATTCATAGACACCACCGAATTCGCGAGGCGCCGCAAGAGAATGCAAAGCCCAACTTCAAGTACGGGGCCATATGGTGGAGTGCCTCCACCAAGAGCTAGTAGGCGGCCAAGACTCCTTCTAATGGGTCAGAGAAGGTACTAGTGTCACCTATTTGTGTTTTCTAATGTAGTCAATGCTGAATTATACATCAATAGAAGCGGGAAATCTTCGATTAGCTCTGTGGTGTTTCATAAGATGCCACCAACGGAAACACTGTTTCTGGAATCCACAACAAGGATCACAAAAGATCCGATACAGTCTGCTTCTCATTTCACGGTTGCACATGTTTATGCGTGCACTAACGCTTCGGTAGTTCTTTCATGGACTTTCAAGTTTGGGATTTCCCCGGACAACTCGATTATCTGGATGACACTTTCGATTTTGACAACATATTTGGCGAGCTGGGTGCACTTATTTGGGTCATTGATGCACAAGACGAAATCCTCGACCCTCTAGCACGCTTGCATTCCACCATCATTGCGCTGCAGAGGTCGTATCCGCAGGTCAACATCGAGGTCTTCATTCACAAAGTAGACGGGTTGTCGGACGAATACAAACTGGATACTCAGAGGGATATCATGCAAAGAACACAAGACGAATTGGCAGATGCTGGTTACGACAACGTTCAAATCTCGTATCACCTCACTAGCATCTACGACCATAGCATTTTTGAGGCCTTCTCAAAGGTCATCCAGAAACTATTGCCGCAGCTTGGGACTTTAGAGAATCTGCTCAATGTTCTTTGCAGTAACTCAGGAATTGAGAAAGCTTTCCTCTTTGATGTCCTCAGCAAGATCTATATTGCGACGGACTCGAGTCCGGTGGATGTCCAGAGCTACGAGATCTGTAGCGATTTCATTGACGTTATCGTAGATGTTTCTGAAATCTACGGGTATGAATTCCCGATTAATAGGATCTTCAGACACTGTACTGATCTAAGGTGGTAGTTACGATCGCAAGTCAGACCAAGCCGGGACTGGACAAATTTCGCCGCCTGTTTCTCCCGGTGAACCTCCTACCGACGAACCCGAACAGAGTCCTGAAGTCAGTAGCGTGATCCGGCTACAGAATGGAATGGTGCTTTATCTACGAGAAATCAACAAGTAAGAATACCCTACCTCTTACCGGTTACTGCTGCGCAGCCTTCTAACCGCCGAAACTTTTTTGCTGCAGATTCCTAGCGTTGATCTGTTTAATGCGGAAGGAAAGCATTGAGAGACAGGGCTTGGTCGATTATAACGTCCAAATCTTCCAAACGGCCTTGCAGAGAGTTTTCGAGATTGGGGGCGGCGGTCGGTAATATTACAGTGGGCTAAGGCGGGTTGATGCTTATGCTTAAAAGTGACAGGCCACCACCTGTACATCAGTTGAAAGAACTAGTCTAGCTAGGCGCATATGGCGTTATATATATACCTTGGTTGTCTTCTTGCCTTGTCACCTTGTGATCTTATTTTACCTCTCACACTAAATCTCGGTATCTATTGTTTTTCCCTCTTCTCCTTCATGGGTGTGGCAGAGGATAATTAATGCAAATGTGTGTTATGGGGGACCTGTCAGCGATATGGCATTGACTAGATCTACGGTTCCTCCTTGCGGGGAAAACGTTCATGCATGTCATTTTAATTTCCCGTTTCTAGGCTAGAATCTCGGTGTATGTAGAATATGGGTATAAACTGTGTGATTGACGCGGCCAGCAGTGGGGTACATAGGTACATAAACCACTAGCCACTCACTCGAGTTTATCCAGGCGCCTCCCGGCGTTCACAGGAGCTCTTGAAACTAGAGTCCCGTCCATCCGTCCCACTTGCCCGCCTCCGCTGATTGCGGGGGTAGAGGGCGAAAGGAACCGTATCACTACTTACCTAGTCTCGGACGTAAAATATACGTACCACCGGGTCCCCCCCCTACTTACCTCCCCGGGTAATTTGGAAATTGGGTATTCAAAGATTTCAAATTTCAAATGGTTAGACTTTCATTTACCAATTGCTCTACAGGATGTTAAATGTAAAATGTTTTGGTAGGTAAAATAGTAGTTATGAACACGGACAAAGAACAAACTATAACATTTGCTCCTCCGACGGATCCTCATGATCAATATCCTCCCTCTCATCTACAAAATCTCGGTTACAATGAAAAACATGGAAATCTATAAAAGTACAACAGAATTTAGACCAGCTTATTCCAAAGAGAGAGAAAGAAAAAACATAGGAAATCTAATGTCGCAATTCATCCCTTCATCGATACAAATACAACAAAAACAAACATAAGAAATCTATGGATCCAACTCTAGAAGTACAACAGACAAAAAAAAAACATAAGAAATCTAAATCTAAATGCCTAATTCATCCCTTCATCGATACAAATACAAGATTGCAACAAAAAACAAAACATAAGAAATCTATAGATCTAGCTCTAGAAATACAACAGAAAGAAAAATCTAAAACAAAGGAAACAAAAAAGAAATATATATCTCTAAGTTAATGACTCCTCTAAGTAGTAATACACGTCTAAGAAATTGGGAGGGAAAAAAACAATACAAATACAGAAAAAAACCAACCAGGAACAAACTCAACTACAACTCGCTCACCCGCACTTCCTCCTCCTCCTCTCCCCCTCCCAGGTTGATGGTCTTAATAACCGGTAGCCGGGAAAAAAGACTGTTAGAGAAATTTCATGGCAGGTCCACTGAGGCATTATAGCATGAAATTGAAGAGATGCAAAATAAACCTAGTGTGCTATGGCTGGACGGGCGAGTCGTGCTTCTTGATCATACTGAAGTAACACCGGCGGGGCTTGTCTGGCGGGTATCCATGCTATGTTGTCCAAGGAATTGTGAAATCTATAATACCGTAAATAACTGCTGACTCCTCTCCCGGCAAATAAGTGGCAGGGAGAGAGGGAGGGAAGGAGCAACGAACCTTTCTAGATACCATCTTCAATGAACGTCCTACATATCCTCCGCATTTCTGGCAAACGGGCACTTGGGGAGGGTTGAAATAACCGCAGCGTTGACAGGTAGCCATTATTAATGAATGTGGTGGTAGTAGGTGTGGGAGTAGTTTGTATTTATAGTGGAGTGCTAAAGAGTGTGGCGAAGAGCAGGCTGAAGGGAAAGTGAAGGACGAGTAGATTGAGGTCGCGGCTGATGGTGTGGTTGTGTTGATGCTGCTGAAACGGGGCCGTCTCCTGGCCGCGAAGTAAAGCTTATATACCATTCGACGAATCGATCAAAACCTTTCGGAACGCTGCAGGTACATGAACGAACGTGATTCCCACGAGGTCTTCGCTCGCCGGTCTGATTCACATCTCTCGAAACGTTGCTCCAAGCACAGCCGTTAGATTTCGAGTTCCAGGGGGACCTAGCAAGCCAGGACGCAAGTATGGTTAGAATGTTCAGGACTAAACGGCGCGGTTAGTCCATGCCTGGCGAGTAAACCCAGTGGCAAGCTACATCTCATGCGAGGAAGATTCCTCGTCGCTTCGGTCGCTTGGAGAGTCCGCAGCTCGGTAGACTGATAGGAGATAATAAGATACGGCGGATATCATTGGAGGCTGTGTGCAGTAGCTCCCGCCTTAGCTGAGGCACGTGCACCGCTTCGAAGACCAGTAGAGCGTGCAGAAGGGCATCTACTCAGACGTCAGAAAGGGCAAAGCGAGGTTTAACTGTGGTCAATGCTCAAGCGGGTCTTACCTACGCAGGCTGCTGTCCTATGCTAGAAAAATCGGTGGAAGGTGGTGGGTGGTGGGGTGATAAGGCGAACCGCAGTCGCGCGGCTCGCGTTTCACAGGCGTTTTTTATGCTCAGGCTCTTGCCGGGCGCACCGCCACGGATACATATATGCTACAGCAGCCTAAGTTAAAGTAGAGTACGCCACGCTCGCCCACGCTCGCCCACTCGGCCGGGACAGAACTCATTCAGGCTTGTTCGATCTCGATAATAATGTCATTTGTTTCTTTCCTGCTAGTCCCTCGCAGTCATTCCCGCATGAACAAGGTGACGGTGGCAAATTCGATCTTACTTACGTCTGACAAAAAGTTGAATTCCTGTTGCGGTCAAGTTCGGTGGACGCAATTGCTTGATTCGACACCGGGGGTGGTCAACTTAAATTTGGCGTTGTTCGCTTATCGATCGCTTATATGCAGCTGCATGAGAAACGAGCCTTCGTTTCTGCCCGTCATCCGCTTCGAGGCGATGTGCAGAAATTCGTCTCGCAACCGAATGTTCTTCTGCAGAGTGGGTTGCATATGCAGTCTCCGAAAATAATCACTTGGTGTAGGGCATTTGAGAACACGCGCGGCCGCGGCATGTGCGTCCGAGCCAAAGAGCCGCCGCAAGTTGCACTCGCGAGTATGCGCTTGAGATTGGCCGAGAGGCATTTTTGGAATTCTGCTTACGGGTAATTCTTCAACACGGCGGTCGATTCTGACGGCGCGATATTTGTTGCCTAATAGCTTTCGCAATCTCGGGGTAAGCTGTGGCACCTAACGGGAGACGGGAAAAGAATGTTGACGGTGATTGCAGGTGATAGCGAGTGAGCAAGAATGTGGCACGGATCGGGGAGGCGTGATATACCGTCTTTGCAGTGAGAATACGGCGGGCGATACAGCAATTGGCGGGTCCAGCGGCCAGCAGTAGAGGGTTTTCTTTCAATTTCCCGCAGAGTTGATTGAAACAGAATGCTCAGTATAATATCCGTTACAGATCGTACACCAAGGGCACAGTCAGTTGAGAATCTGTTCCCCGGCAGCGTTCTAGCTCAACCTGATATATGGGGTTTATGCAGTATAGAGATTGTTTGCGTACCGACCCGCTGAGATATCTTTCATAGTGTAAGTAACCCGAAATAATAAAGTACAAGTGTCCACCGTCATTACCATCATTTCCCCGGAGAGTCCGTAGAACACTCTCGTGTATGTACAGAAGACGTCTCCACCCCTCACGAGTTCATGCGAACCCAACCTTCTTCTTGGGTTTCCCCTCCATTGCGCGGTCCAGAACCTTCTCTGGGTTCTCCGTTTCATCGCCTAATCTAAATCCCTTCGGCTTCCGTTTTCGCCGGACTTTGTTCTTAGTGTCATCTAACTTTTCTCTGCGACTCTCCTCTTTCTTTTCATCCTCCTTTCTTCGCGCCGCGCGGATAGCCTCAAGTTTTCTCTGAGTCTGGCGTCAGCTCCGGATCTTTTCCGAATGCAGTAAGGGAGCATAAACGTACAGCTCTCTCAAGCTTACTCTCCTCCCCATGTTCCTGTTTGCCCGCTGCCTGCTCCACAAAGCGCATCAATTTATCCGTGTCGTGGTCATCAACAAAGACCTTTCCAATCTTGCCGCGACCACCCTTAACTTTTCCTGTAGCAACCGCAGGTACAACGGTGTTAAGCGTCGGCAGGGTTTTCTCAAGGCGCGCAATTTCTGCTTGTCGCTGCTTGGGCGTGCGCTTGTCGTTTTTGTGCGGCTTTTTTGCGACCCCAAGAGATGTGTGGGTGGGCTTACCCCCAGTCTTTGTCGGCCGCGACGACCTGGGCGGCTTCTTGGGCGTTTTCTTTGGGAGGGTTATTGGTGCCATGGGCGTGCGGTGGTGGTTTTCGAAGGTGAGGTTGAAGGTGAAGATCTAGATTGCTGCTCTACGTCTGACTTTTTCCACGGGGGTTGCCGGAACGGGCTAAATTAGCAGAGTTGCACAGACATAGGGCATTTTGCGAACAGACGACGGAGCCGCTGCAGAGAAGCGACACGTAAAGTACATACGCAGAGCACCTCGCTGAGAGGGGTACTGCGAGGTGCTCGCCATGACTCGACAGGCGAGGCAGACAGCTGGTCTGTTCATCGTCACGTCTCTCCACTCGAGAACCTCTCTCGCTACCTTCTGCACAGCGCTGCTCACTGCATAATGCTAATGGGGAAGCGCGCGCAACCTCCCCTTGGATCGTCCACCACCTCAAGACCACGACAGCCTACTATCTATATAAACGACTAGTTGGATTCTGTTTGTCAGTCGCGTCTACCACTGATTTTCAAGCACATTACTCTATAAATATCGGTGCATAGGCCACTATATATACATCCACTGTACCCCTCGGCATTTCGTCCGATGCCTCAATCTATCCAGTTCTCAACCATGTATTAGAAGCATCAGCTCTCCCGACCTTTGAAGACACATTCATCTACAAACCTGTCCCTGCCCTAACCTGATATCGCCGGATATCGTACTGAAGAGTTTATATCACGACCGCACATTGCTAAACTTGTCAATTAGTAAGTTGCTACAACCCCGCTGCCGCTCATGGTTTCCGAAATAACAGGTGCACTATAGCTAGTTGCGCGCAGGGGTTGTGTTGATATCTATCAGTCGATTTTCTAAGCTCTCCAAGCTCAGTTTATTCGATATACACCTCAAAACATGGCGGCGAAGAAGGACTACCCAATCCTTCCAGGTTTCAAGAACACTCCAAGCGGAGTACAACTACTCTACCGATCCTGCAACCGAAGAATCTGGAGCCTAGGATCAAACGTGATCATGAAGGAGTCTCCGTACGATTCACCTGCTGAAACGCCCTGGGACGAAGACGCTATTCTAGAATTCCTCCACGACAACACCACGATCCCGGTACCGAACATCCTCGCGGAATGGATCGACGACAACGACATCCACTTCGTTATCAAGGACAAAATCGCCGGCGAATCCCTCGACTCCTTATGGCCGACCATGCCTTGGGAACAAAAAGAGAAGATTGCCGACCAGACAGCCGATTATCTTCGACAGCTCCGAAGCCTGACGGCGCCATCTATGAGCCGAGTCAGTGATCAGCCGCTCGTGGATATGATGCTCTTCAACACCACCTACCCTGAACCAAAGGGTCCGTTTAACACCCAAGACGAGCTCTGGACAGCAATGGCGGCAACCCTCAAAGGCCAGATTCCGCAAAAAGCTCTAGACCGACTTCGACTCCAGATGCCTGAATGCGCGCCTTTCACATACACTCACGGCGATCTCAGCATGGGAAACATCATAATCCAAGATGGTAATGTCGTCGGTATAATAGATTGGGAATGGAGTTGCTACGCCCCAGTCTGGTGGGAGTATGCAAAATTCCGAGCAGGTATGCCACGGTGGATAGACGCGGACTGGTGGGAGCTGCTCGAGGACCGGATGGACAAATACCCGGAAGCGATCGAATTTTACGATAAGTTCCGTTCTTTGATCCGGAAAGTGGAGAGTACGGATGGCCGAAAGATAAGGATGGGTTGTGCCGTGTTGAACGAACTCTTGGAGGACGACAATGGTGTTCCACTGGTTTAAGTATTGATTTATTTTCATTTTTCTTCTTCTTTCTCTTCTTTTTTCTTTTTGATGGGAAATTGTTTGCAAGCTGGGAGCGGGTTCTCGCAATGTGCATTTGGTTTGATTTTTGATTTCTTTTAAAAAAAATTTCTCTTGTTGATGATTCACGTTCGAGATTTAGAACTTTTTATCATAGGTTTTTTTGGCATAGATTTCTCATGATATCTTAACTCATAATAATGTAAATATGCCGTTTGGAGGTGTTAACGCGTTTTGCTACAGGAATTGGGGGAAGGGGGGGGAAGGAGGAAGGGGGAGCGAAAAAAAAATTGCAATGGATATGATCCGGCTGGACATAGGTAGGAAGGGAGTCTGACATTTTGGGGCGGGGGGAATTTGAAAATTGGTTTGATAGGTTTATGGTGCTAGGAAATGCAAAATTTTTTTGTTTGTTTAGGTTTCGAGTGAACATCTGTGACCGTCAGCCACACATATACTGACGCACATATGTATGTATATGTCGTCAGATATTCAGGGGTGTGTTCGTGAGCATGTCGTGCGTGCCACAATCATGCGTGGTGAGTAACATCGTTTGACCCTGCTCTGAATCTTAACGATGTATAGGATCACATCTACTTCCCTAATGAGTCAATGGTAGCTTTGCTGTGCCTCTCTTACGTAGAGTGGAAGATGTGTTTCAAGTCTCGACCAATATAGAGTTTTTTCCAGGGTTTTCTAGACGACACAATTGGTAGAGCTAGGTAAGGGGGAACGAACAGAAAGACTCGCCTTGTGCTGGGTAGGCTGAGAAGTTTCTGCGTTTTTTTTTTTTACACTGTATTCATGGAAAATCACGCATGGGGAAAACTGGGGTATATTGTTCGTTTGTTCACCAACCCCACCCGGTGAAAAGAAAACCCGTTTGACAGATCGTCCCATAGACAGTGAAGACCCGATATTTCCAGTTAAAGAACCTTGGGGTTTACCCCGTAGATAAGTATTACACAGCCCGAGGTAAGGCGGAAATTTTCCCATCATGAAACTGGCATGTGTGGCGTTGATGTCTGGGGGAGATCAATATAGTACTACATATGGATAGTTAAGCGAGCCAAGACATAAGTCACATGTTCTTTCGACTTCGGGATCCAAAAAGCACAACACTGGCGAAATTTCATTACAACCAATTCAATTTCACCTTACTTCGTTCGCTCCAAGTTTTTTTTTTTCACGCTGAAATAACATGTAACAATTGAGAAGAAACCGATCCTTTACCCGATTATAGGAATGAGGTATTATGACAGACGCCCGCCCTTCCACAGCGAGGCTTAGCTAGCACAGCCTTGCAATTGCTCGGAAAAAAAGACACACACACATGACGTTAACGGGTTTTTATCGCGAAAAAAAAAAAAGTCCCAAGGAAGTGGGAATCCGGAAGCGAAAGCTTCCTACCTTCTCTTAGTGGGCCTGTAAGAGATGCTGAAACTGTCATGAAAGTTTATGCGAAAAACGTCATAATCTCGATCTCGACCAGCCCCCCCGCCCCCCCCGCCCCCCCCGCACCTGGGTGGTTCGATGCAAAACACACAATCTAGATACCCGTTTTTCGTTCCTACTGATTTGATTGGTATCTTTTCCATCCAATATATATAAAGCGAGGCACTCATAAGGTGGAAATCAGTTAGCATGTGTCAATGTCACCCTCTCCCTCACCGGTTTCATCACACATCCACATCGTGGGGAAAGCCTTGCAGCCTTGCGTGTAGTAGAGTATAGAATTGGAATTTAAATGACGATAAATGGATAATAATAATAGCATTTTCCCTCTTGCCTTACCTTGCACTCCTCCTCCTTCTCCTCCTCCATTCAACCCAGCCCAGCCTAGACTAATTATCTAGCTCAAAAGCGGACAAAATAGCTTCACGATACCATCTACTATAGAATTTTAGTTTCCCCACCACGGGGCCACGTTTTCCACTACCCAACGTCATAAAAGCTGTTGGCGGCGGGAACTTTTTAACCACGAGAAACCCACATGGCCTCTCCACTAAAATTCCTCCCGTTAACCCCCGTCTTGAATGGATGGATCTGAATTCCGGATCTAGAGTAGATAATATCACGATATAGTTATATGCTCGATGCTCGGCATGATATATAAAACCCACGAACCAACGTAACGGGATAAAAAAACTCATCCATAGCCGTGAGGTAGACTAAAGGAATGTTCCTTTCCCACACACAGACGGGAAACACAGCAAAAACTCATTATTCTGGTTATTCAGACGTATGTAGTTCGAGTGATATTTACGTACTAAGATAAGGCTAGGTATTTAGATATTGACAACACACTAACCGGATCTCAACCCTTCTATGGCTAACGATGATGATGGATGAAAAAAACTATTCACAAAAAAAAAACAGTGCTTAAGTAGCTTTATAGACACAATTCCCTTCAACACGCCCACCCAAATAATGCAAGTGAACTGTGTGTAATAGATAATTCTTTGGCCATGGATCAACGCCGATAGAGTACACAAAAAAAAAAGCAAACCCTCGGGGGACGAGAATGAAAGTCAAAATGAAGAAAAAGAATGAAAAAAACTGCTATACATAAAAACTAAAGTATACACAAGCCCCCCGAATGCCAAAAGCCAAAAGTCGAATCGCCAGTAGGTAACGCAGCAAAGTCTGAACAAGATGTAAAAACCAAACATCATAGCCTACCATGTCATGTTATCATCAAGTAGTACTTAAGTTAGCAAGATTATTTTTTTTATCTTTAACAGACCAGTACCAATTTGAACAAATGCAAGAGTTGACCCCCAAAAAAGAAATCCCAGTAAACAATAAAGCACTGTTCGCACCGTAGACACCTGTATCAAAGCATAATTGAAATAAACGGAAAATTGAAGAAACCAACAGGGGGACACACGGTAGGCCTGGCCGCTAGATTTCTCTTCTAGAACCATATCCTCGTCATGTGTTGACCGAGACGCTGGATTTCCGCACACGATACTCAAATGTATCATCACACTCCTTCCTAGACAATCCATTCGTCTGCTCAGACACACCACTCAAGTCCCCTCGTGATTTGCTGCCGTCATGGATGCGGATCCCTGATATTGATATGTTCGAATTCCGAGATGCTGACGATAACGATCTTCTCGGAAGCTCGCCCGATGGTGAATAATAATCCCAATCCACGTTACCCCGATTACACTTTTCGGGGAAACCACCGTCTATCAAACCTTCTGATTCCTGATCCATTATCTCCTCGTCTGGCACTGGTTCGTCTTCGACATATCCAACTATAAAGCCTTCCTTATCTCCAAACAAAAGCATAGGTCGTTTGTCGATTTCCTCTTGGGGACTATGACTTCGGTCAATGCGTCCTGTGTATGGCTGAGGACTTGTCGAAGCGACGCTTGAGTTGTTACTACGAGACGGCCTTGGTGTTAGGACCCACTTGGCCCAGAAAGAACCAGTGACCTTATCCATGGGAACTTGGATTGCCCTGGGTCGCTTCCATGAAGTACTCCACAGATATACCATTCCAGTCTGTTCAGAGGATTCGTTATCCGGAGCACATTGAATCATCAGTAAGTCAGGGATGCTCGGATGCCAATTTATCGACTTGACCGGATTCAAATGAACAAGAACTGCATAAGGGCGGAGGAGCTTCAGTGACCAGATCCATACCGTGGATGGCATGCTGTCTGATTTGGTTGCAATCAGCGTTCCATCAGGATTGCTGAAAGCCATTGCAGAGATTCCAGTTTTTGGTTGCGCATCCGATGGATTAAAAGGAACTGTTGGTAGGGTAGTTGGCTGCGGGACAAGAGAATAATATCGATCGCGGGCCGAACTTGCACACTCTGACCATACAGTAACGCCAGGCAACCTGATGGTCCTGGTATGGTTCATGGATATGACCTATATCGAGGGTCAGCCGGATTTCTATCGTATTTCTAGGGGTAGATCAACGTACTGGAGAAAACGTATAGTTGCTCAGGAAACACATTTTTCCGTCATAGCTTCCTATCGTTAAGAAGTCGCCTGCAGGACTCCATTCAACCGTCTTGACGCCTAGCCCTTCGCATGGCTTTTCATGTGTCCTGTAAAGATGCCCATCCGCAGTGTATACCAAAACCCTGTACCCCACAGTTGCAGAATCCCACACAGCCAACCATCTCCCACACGGTGACCACTTAAGGCCTTGCGCATCTAACGTTGGCAAAGTGAAAACGGACGATGTCCTATAGGTTGTGTTCTGGTGGATCGATATGGCATCGTGAGTCCCGGAACGCGTAAGTATCGCGAAGTGTGACGTATACGGTCGATATCCAAATCCTTTCGTTGAGAATTTAGGGTGTGGGATCTCTATGTGCTTTGACGTGATCAGATTCCATACAGTCACCTTGAGCTGTGACCTCGGGTCAGCCCTTCGTCCTGCATCCAGACCCGATTTGGGACAACAAACTTGGAAATCTGAAAAAACAACTATTTCATCCGCATTTCTGCCGAACTCGACGTTCTTTATTCCTCCGAAACCCTGGCTGATTGTTGCCGTCCACTTCTCATCCTTCACGTCAAAGACCAGAATCGTCTCATCGTCTGCCAGGAGCACCCGCCGGGTAACAATACCCTCTTCTTCTGAGTTATCTATCCCACTCCGTCTCTTGCACCAAAATCCATTCCACGATGGTGATCCGTTGATGTCGTTTTGAGGCTTAGGTGACCACTTCATGAATTTGATGTTTGACGCGAATCGTGGGTTAAGGTTTATTACCCGTTGAACAAGTAGGCTAGATGCTGAACGAATAACAAGTTTAGGTGGAACGATCGAGGCGATGAAAGTTCCATTTGGTGATGGCACTGAGCTATTTGCGGCTTGTTTAGGGTCAATAAAATGTTCTCAACACGGCTCTAATGACAAAAGAACATATGTGCATACCTCTGAATACCGAGGAAAACTCCATGCCCTTACTCGCTCTCGACAGAATCCCGTTTCTGGGGATTGCACACACGGGAAGTCGACCTCAAGCTTGGATTTGAAGATACGATGCGCTGGTGATGACAACGGGTAGCCGAAGGCGATAAGTGGAGCTGTAGGTTTGGTTGATGTTGGTTGGTAGCAGTAATTTAGGTAGCGACAAGACCAGACCAAGCGATGCGATGGATGGGTGTCGATATACCACGAGATGAAGGGGTTTCACACGGCCGTTAACAAATGCCGAAACCAGGTACAGTATTGCAGACGCGGTGTAGAATTTTGAACCTGCCGATCGTCGCGGTATACTTCGATCGTAACGGAATGGTTTAAAGAGAGGCGGAAAGGTAGGCAGGAAAAAGGTGGGAAGGGAGGAGGAAAGGACTTTTGTTTGAAGCGGGTAGACAAGCGGTGGTGGTGGTGGTGGTGGTGGTGGTGGTGGTGGTGGGAGGGATTGCCTGCGCCGGGTTGCTGTTGCTTGGTTGCTTTGGTTGTTTTTAGTGTCACTTGCGATTCCCTTTTCTCGCTTTTTCATTCACACCCAGACGAAGAGCATTCGATGGCTGGCTTGCTGGATGATGTGTGATGGGGTGAGTAATGGGTTGGGTGGTGGTGGAGAGTGTGATGGGCAGACGCTGTCAAGCAGCAAGGCAAAAGGTTCTAAGGTAAGGAGTGTATAGTAGGAGGGTCACCGGGGAGCCGGTGATTAACTTTTTGGGGTGGCTCCGAAAAAAAACAGAGCGGTAGCAGCACCAGTAGCTGGCTGTGCGTGAGCGTGCTGTGTTCTGCTGTGCTGTGTCGAATTTGAATGGAAGAGCCGAGAAAGGAAGTGACTTGTGAATGATCGACTCGTTGTGACGAAAGCCGACGGGGGTGGAGGGGGGAGAGGGGGATGTAGGGGAGAAATGCAGGGTTGTGGGGAGCAGTAACAGCGGTGGAGCGGTGAAAGGTAGGGGTGCGAGTCTTGCAGTTGAGTCGCAGCGCGGTGAGAACAAGATTCATCTGTTGCTGCGCGCTGCTGTGGTGTGGTGTTTGCGTCGGAGAAAATTGGAAAATTGCGAGTGGTTGCTACAACAAGGTTGAACAGGGTCCAGACACATTTCGCATCTGGAACCGAAGTAGTGACGTAATTCCGGCTCCAACGCATACAACCTGCGGCTTGACTCCAGCTGCAGCCGTCGTCTAGTAGGCGGGCCTGTGAGCTTGTCCCTTTTTTGATTGTGCCGCTCACGATATTTATCTGCTAAGGAAATAAAGGAGATGGAGTATCGTCACTTATCTCCCTCACATACTTTAACTGTTGCTCTCCATAAGTACTGAGCTGTGCTTGAGCGCTGAGTGAATACAGCTCTCCTCGACACTCTCGAAATTCGCGGATTGGCGCTCGCACGCAATCCACCCCCCCCCCCCCCCCACCAAAAAAAAAAACCAAAACCAAAAAAACCCAACCCAAACCCGGAGGTATACCTGTACCAGATGTACATCCGCTTGATTGGATTGGACTGGCCACTCACACACACCCCATGTCTGACGCCGCCGTGTTCAATCATCATCATGCGCTCCACCTAACGGCGCGGTTACTGACCCCCCCCGTGTTCTTTGGTTCGAATAATTAATAGTGCCCCAGCCATTATTATACCCAACCCCTCGAGGATGTCTGTCTACTCTATGGCAATAATAGCTCGCTCCATCGCATTGCAATGGCAACAAGCTCATCATCAACCAAATGGCTAGCTAGTAGCTAAGTGTCTTGGGATCACGCTCTCCCCAACCATTTATCGGAATGACAGAATAACGACGGAAGAAGAGCGTTCCGAGTCGGTTTTTTGGTCTACCACCATACGCCAAGATCACCGGATATGTGACGCTGTTGAGTTCATACCATTTTGCTTCAACCAATTCCTAACCCGAAGCAACTGTCCATCTTCGACGCCGGAATGTGCCCTAGCCTTTCACACTTGAGGTATCCTCACCATGTTCGACCGCCGATCAAGGCATCATCATCAAGAAGGCAGCCGATTACAAAACGCGATTTCTCCTACTTGAAATAGAAACATGTTTGGACGATCATCAGTTGTCCTCGATCGACTGGATTCGCCGAGTTCTTCACGTGGATAAACAGCATCACGCTTTGGATTGGACGATCGCCTGCAGCTCTGGTAGATATTTATGCCTCGAAAACGAACTCGGAGACTTTGTGGGACATATGCAAGATAACATTCGGCTTAGATCCTGTCCTCTCTGGCATGTACGGCAGTATCAGGCTGACAGTACAACGGCAGGGTGGCGACTACGTCGTGTTCCGACAGTGTTACCATCACGGGAGGAACTGCGGAGCATTGGACGGAATAACGTGGTGCTACACGGGTTGGAATATACAACATTCTTGGGTAGTCACTCTGACTTCTTAGCTCCTGATATCATCCGTGATATCATCCGCAGCAGGTTTCATGAGGGACTGGATGCTAATCCATCTGCTGAGTCAGAATACAAGGCGTTGTATATGATCTTCGATGCTATTATAAGCAGTGGAGGAGTGCTGAGAAATGAGGAGTCTTCCTTTGCAAAATCAGGATGACTCTTGTGGGCAGCGAACCTGGTGTATAACGTATTCAGGTCCCGAGCGAGGATGGTAGGAGGCGAAATGCTTGTGTTCCCTTCAACCATACACAGGTAGTAAGTAGGTGGTAATGGAAATGAGGAATCGTGCGTTTAGGTTCGAAAGTGCGTAGTCAACTCGATTGGTGGATGGTTTACGGGCTCTAAGCTATCAAATGCATATACTCTATTTTTTTCCAGAACATTGACATTGAACATTTCTTTTCTTTAGGACTTCAAGTTTTCGTCTAGGCAAAAACAGTGACTTCCACCCAACCAATCTTTTACTGCAAAACCGACGCCTCGAGGACAGTTGCCTTGATGCTACTAGGATTATCTCTACACTACAATACTAGAATCTGCTCTAGTCAAGTAGCCCAAGCGAAGCCGAATAACCGTCCCTACACTCTAGGGTGCGATTATGTTTTACCACGAGCCGTCAGGGATGTACTTCTGCAGTACAGCATCGCAGTCACCGTAAATCCGCGGTCACGTACCTACCGTTCCTACTTCAACGCAGATTCCAGAGTACTGTCTAGCACTTCCCCACGCGAAAGCGATCAACAGCCTTAGGTACAGCAAGGATTTCCGTGAACGGATCTTCGAAAGACATTCAAGGGTCCATCCATCCTTCCTTTCACCGCCATCAAAAAAAAGGGATCTACTCAGCTATGCGCTCATATCACATCGTCCGCCACTCGTATCCCTACAAATATATCTAACCGTACCGCCCCTTTCTAATGGCTCACCCAGTGTATCTACATAGGGTTATCAGTGTTGGGTAATTGTTGCCTTTCGATGACGTTTTTTTTGGGGGGGTCGGAAGCCTTTCGAAATATCAGAAAAAACTCGCACGAGAAAAAAAAAGAATGACATATCTAAACTTATGGGGACAAGATAATCCGCATTTCCGATGTCAATATAACTTCTTTCTTTTCTAGGTTATTCTATCTGGGGGGAAAAAATGTGTTTATTATGGGGCAGGCGCCCGCGTCGCGTTCGTTTTGTTACATACGTCTTACATCTTACATATTTCATCTTTTTCATTGTCGTTCGTTCGTTCGTTCAATTATTTTTACAACTACCGAGCTTACCCATCCCCCTCAGACGTCATACCACGCCAACACTAAAACGACTCAGGTTAGCAACAAAGCAGGGCTGGCGAAACCCCATGTCAATGCTTTCAACCACCACAACCACATCACATCATCTCCACCGCCCCCCTCGGCGCCTAACCGTGTCACGATCTGTTTGTGATACCGGGGGAGAATAAAAAAATACACATACACATACATAAAATTACGATTTCCTTTCTTTCTATCTGACCTGTAGGGAGGGACGGAAGGGGGTGATAAAAGTAATATGGTTTATGCAGCATATATCAACAACTCGCGCAAATACCGTTCCAACGACTGCGAAAGCGAATCAAAAGATAAGGCGATACGATATCGGATATCAGGATTTCTTTTCTTCCTTTTTCATATCGCCGTTTTCGAAGTTGGGGTTTCGGTTCGGATGGAAAGCAGTTAAAAGGGGAAGAGGAAAGGGAAAAGGGGAGATATCGGATAATAGATAAGTACTAAGTACTTAAGTAGATATACTTATATTGAGTGAAAAAAAATTTTTAATTTGATTTCTTATAGATGTTGAATATGAAAGTTGTGCAATGTTTTAGGATCAACGTCCGGATCCCCCCCGAGATACGTTTTACCATACATACAGTAAGTAAGGACAAGGGCTGAGCGCCGGGGTCCTACGGTTATGTTTCGATAATATGTCTTTTGTTCCACACACCCGGGGGCTGAAGTTGAATACAAACTGGAAGTAGAAAATGTGGTTTATACTTCGTTCCCATGAAATTGAGGGGCGAGGGTTCTCGGAGATGGTGCAACCGATCAGATACGGAAGAAATGAAATGTTCCGTTCTTCGAAGCATATGATCAGATTAGATATGTCTCAAATATTATATCATACATACACTTCCGACTTCAACGATGACGAGACATAGGCTGATATGAAAAAGTTGACCGATACCACGTCAGATGCCAGAATTCTAGATATCATGATGAATGGTAGTGGTGGCAAATAGTAACAAGAATTCGATGAAAGATACGAATACCATCATGATCATGATCATAATCATCGTCATCGTATTCGAAACGGCGGTTTGTAATATTCTCTCCAGCGGGATTAGCTGTAAGTTTGTCACTGGGGGAAACAAGTTGAAGAGAGAGAGAGAGCTTGCCAACAGAGTTTCTTTGTGTAGATTTTTACAATAACTGACGTGCCCCAAATCCAGACCCTTCCTTTTCGTCGTCTAGCTTCTGTTCTCTCGACATCTCTAGATGAGTTAACTATCGTAGTGATAAACGATTCGCGCCTGCGCTTGACAGATGCAAGTCCCCTCCTCCTCACCAACGCCCAATATTCACAGCTGACTATGTAGGAGGCCTAGGTAGAGTATATAGTTTGCAAGTTTGTTTTCAAGAGAGCTCGGAGTGTTAATTCCGCCGTCTGGTGACGTAGATACAAATATGTAGCACCAACAACCCCTCTCTCTCTCTCTCGAACCTCATCTTCATATCCTCATGCATGACATCTTTTACATAACACAAACAGCTCTCTCTCGCTCTCTCTTTCTCTCTCTTCAACGTTTCGCTGTTGTTGGGTACGAATTCAAGTTCACTACATGCAAAGCGCCGGCATCCGCGGGTACTTCGTTCGACACATCAAAAATAAAAACGAGAAAGTACATTCCCCGCTTCCCTATATGTTGATTTTATTTTTTTGTTCCCCTTTCGTTTCTGTATAACTATCGTCATAACAAAAAAAAAAAAAAAAAGAAAAAGAAAGAAACAAAAAGCCCTTGAAGAAATGGTTTATCCCCCCGCCGCGCACCCTAATGCCAAACAAACTTTCGGCTCCAGAATCTCTTCACATGTAGATCGGCCGGACGGACGTGGTTATGTGTGTCGTTCGCCCAACACGCACGCACCACCACCACCGCCGGAAAAACCCTCCCCCGAAAACAAAATTCCCATTCTGGACCCTTCTACCCCGCTTTTTGTTTTGGTGTGTGTACGTAGAGTTATCTTCTAAAGTTGTTAAGTGCATTTACATTGCATCATCACATCTCTATCTCTCTCTCTCTCTCCCCCCCCCCCGCACTTCCCCATCACTTCCCGGCCCTCCCGCTCCCTCCCTCCCTCCCTTGGACATAAGAACCACGACCATACGAGCATATGTAGGTATTCCGTTGAGACTAGCTTTACGTATACTAGAATACCTATTGGCCGTCGTCGGGGTAGGATGGAAAGTATTTTGATATGAGACATAATTTCTCTTCAGAAGAGTCGAATCACAAGAAGAGAACCGGCCACGCAAGGGACGGGAATGGTGGTGTGGTTCGAAATAGTCTATTGTTATGAATGAACCCTGTGATTATCATTCCCGCAGCCCCTGCTAATGTGTGAAATGTATGATGTACTCAACAACAATAACAACAACAACAACAACAGCAGCAGCAGCAGCAGCGGCAGCTGTGCAATTTATCACATGGTTTGATTAAAACACAACTCACGACTCCCGTCAATTTACTCTGTTGTGCCCCGCCGTTTTAAAGGTCACAAATCCATTTTCATAGAGTACAGCCCTATAATAATTCACCCTCCTACTCTTGATGTACACGTAGGTAATTTGTCATGTCTTACGCAATAATAATAATCCGAGGGTGCGAAAAAATTATCCATTCACCTATACATCTGCATAGCGTCAAGCACACCATTGTGTTCGTTCACCGTGCCGCCACTTCGACGTCTGTTGTCCATGACACTCGCACTCATCAGAGCCATTTTACAAGCATCTCTAAGCTCCTGATCCACATAACCCTCCGGGTTGCTGCTGCTCCTGCTGCCCTTGCTGCTCTTGCTGATGGTCCTGGCTCGTTTGTCTGATTTACTCTTTTTCTGTGCTTCATCTTCATATTCTTGCATCATCCGTAAAGCTCCAATCCACTGTCCACTAGCCACAATCTGTTTAGGTGTTTCTGGAGGTGTGTCGACGTTGGATGTCTCTTCTGGCCCTGCAGTAACCGGTAAATTCGGGGCATCGGGTTCTATTCCTTCTAGGGTACTGTAATCCACTGAGTCCGGTAGTCCTAGATCTTCGGGATCGACATAGCCCCAGCTGTTGCTCCTTGTCGCTGATGATGGATCATCCTCTATCATTCTCTCTCCAGAAACATGGACGAATCCAACGTCTCCTTCAAACTCCTTGATGCTTTCAGTCCAGCCTATAGTAGACGCCGAGGTACGTCTCATGTTCTTCGGCGTGTTGACCGAGCGGTAGTACTTGGAACTCGTTCTTGTGGGGATCGCCCTCTGGCCTGCTGATTGCCGCATGGAAGCATAACTTTTTGTGGCACCTCGGGGAAGGAAGGTCGGCGTCGGTAACTCCGGTGAAAGATCTGCAAGAAAATTCTTTCATCAGCATTGCAATGACAACGATAATGCAAAGAACTCTTACCAGCAAGGGACAGCTGTCCGTGACCGACATTCAAGTTAGACACCTTGCTGAACTCCAGTAACTTCCAGTTGTTCCCTTGCCTGTTAAAATTCCGGATCCCACTTGAACTACAAAGCCTTGAATTGCGGAGAGACAGATAGGATCTCTTGCTCCTGGGAGGTGGTCTTCCTTCAAAGCTTCTTTCCCTCTCTTGTTTCTGGTACCGCCTGTCCAATAGATATAAATTGATCGGGTGATGAATAAAAACGCTTCCTTTTGCTCCAGAAGTCGGCATAAGCAGCTGTTTCGTGATCATATCCGACCCGAAATACCGGCGCAGCTCATCAACCAGTGCCGCACTGGGCTCACCGCACGGCGTATGAACAGGTATCAGAACTGCCGCTCGTTTGAAAACACTATCTGCCCAGCGAAATATCCCGGTTGTACCTGTAATCCTTTTATAGCCGGCATGCGAGTGATTCCGCTGTTTCAGAGTACGATCCAAAAGACGAAAAAAGAGACTGGGGCGTTTCTTCAATCTAGCCATCTGTGGGTCCACTCCTTTCGGCATCGTAGGGGCAGATCTAGATCTTCTTGGACGACCACGCGCCGTAAGGAGTCTTCTGGAAGCAGATGTCTTCATGGAAAAATCCTTTGATGCACCTTTATTGCGATGGAACACAAACCGAACATTTGCTCTCCAGCTTCCGGGCTCCTCGCTATGATTCTGCTTTTTCGGCGTGCAAACGCCGTCGTAACGATCAATTGAGCGAATCGTGCTACCTGGGTTTGCTATTACTGAGCTATTGCTGCAATCGTAATCCATTGGCACAAATGCTCCCATGGCCTGTATCTCGACGGAAGTAAGTGCATCATCTGACTTGCTGGTGGAACGGACGTCAGTCTCGATTCTCAACTCATTGGTATGGTTACTATCATCCGGTCGGCTTGTTTCTTTTGACTTTTGGTTCGCCTGGTTCGCCTGGTTCGCCAGAGTTGATGTTTTATCATGATACGTTTCATGAAGGTGGTTTACTCGATTGATATCATTGAGACTCGCGGATTGTCTGATATGAGATATGCTTGGCCTGTCACTCGTAATAAGGTGCAAAGACGTAGTTGAAGACGATCTGAAGCTTATGTCTATAGATGATCGAAATTCTTGCCATTGATTCTGGCAGTTGATTAGGATATTACCCCGCCGGGTTTCTGCATCTGGTGTAGCATCATTGACAGGGACAGCGAGAAGATCGGTGGATCTTATGGTGGTTAGAATCGTAGCAATGTATTAGAATCACAGAATTTCACACACCTTGTAATATCGTTCCCGCCGTCACCTTCCTGGTTAAGTTTCCCATGCACCCCAGGTTCCACCAACAGCAATTTAGGAGCACTGTTGCTTCGCCGGAGTCCGCTATCGTGTTTTTCAAGTTTCATCGGTAAGTGAAACGACACTGTCGAGCGACGATTCACAAGAGCCTGTTTCTCATTGTAGAAGACGGGTTTCTGTCCCCGCAATTTCCCGTAGAGGTTGATTAAATCCAGACTGCCGAAAAATTCTGACGGGTCTGGATCCAAGCGGGAAGGATACAAAACTAGCTCGGGAAGTGTTAGATGATCCATAAGGTAGTGAGAAGATGCAGCTGGGCGCAGAGATCAATTATGCTTCACTGGATACTCGACAATTGGCCAATGCGTCGGGGAATTGCATTGACTTTACTGTGGCCACGTTTCGGAGCAACAAAGAGTGGCAGTGGTGGATGGCAGGTGGAAAGGAAGTGGGTGACCACGAGTGACGGAACGGTGTGTCGGTTGCGTCATGCATCATCACCCCTAAACCAACACAATAATCTTTTTCTAATTCTTTCGACTCGGGGCACCGCGGTTGCGGTCTTAAGTTTATCGTTTCAAGTTACAGCGTCCATCACCGTCCATCTCTCGAACCTCCCCTATGCTTTTCTTCTTATCTCTCTAGATACTTGGAGAACCAGATCAGCTCGGGGTTGTGGGCAGGGCACGCGTCGTCTCTGCCTGCGCCCTCTCTGCCTCCGCCCCAGACCCCCAACAATGAGTCTCCACATACTTGCTGGCTGAATACCTTCTGTTTGCTCCATCCGCCATACTTTGTGTACTGTGTGAAGTTTCACGGAACTTCTGGTTTGTCGTTTCAAACTACAGCGCAACCTCATCACCCTCCCCCAAAGGTTGTCCTATGCTTCTGTTCTTATCTCTCCCCTGTTACCTAGAGATGCAGGCACTAGCTAGAAAATGATCATTTGCCACTACCACTTGTCACGCGATTGATTTAAAAATCATACAGTAGCACTCGTATTTGAGAAGATTTCAATTAGTCAAATCTCCACTGCATCTTTGTGTCTGGCAGTCTTAAGTAAACTTAAGACCACTCAAATCGCTGTCTAAGTAATAATACAAAATCATCTAAGGTGAAGGAATACAAAAAGTCGCCTACATGTACACATATCCCTCCAAAAAATCACATCGCCAGCGTATGAGGACGTATATCCACTCCTATTTGAAGACAAAACAACGACCAACTCCTGAGAAATACAAAAACACCACCAACAAAAACGCCAAACCACAACAAGTCTAACGTCCAAAATCTAAGATATAGTACAACCGCCCCATACTTTATTATTCTTATCCACGACCATTCCCACGCCTCTATCAATTTCTCCGTCAATTACGAGCCTATCTTTCTCAAATTGTCGAATGATCTTTCCTGCAGAATATACACAACTGCCTAGACCGTACCTGACAAGCGAATCCCCAGTCAAGCTTCCAACCACAAATACGCCTGGTGTGACTTCAAGGTCCGATTCAACTCGTCTCCTCATCGTATCCGCAGAAACCCATGCCGCATCGACAACGCCAACTTCCTTTCTGAGGTCCGCAGAGAGGTAGCCAAGACTCCCTTTACGTCCGGCGCAATACTTCAATTCTGAGACGGTTCGCTCGATTACCCCATCGTTGGCCGTCAGAATCTCGATCCTTCCATCCGGACAGACAGTTATCACTTGTGAATTTGGAAATCCCTCGTAGGTATCATTCCAATCACGGAGGCTATCTCCTGGATGGTCGCTTTGCGGCCCTTTTTGGCGGGACCCTGTTCGAGCCAATGTAGCGAGTTTCATCTGTCGGTAAATTTCCGCATACTCAGGGTAGGCTTGTGGATGGCATCCTTTTAATGGACTAGGACGCGATGGGTTCCATTTGTATATGTGTATTATCTTTCTGTGCGAGCTTTGACTGAGAATTACATCTGCAGCAGTGAACCCTGAACCGACGACAAGAATTGGCGCTGTTGCTGGTCGTATCTGTGGTTGTTGCGGACCGTTCTGGAGGAGCGGAAGAAATATTGGTGGTGGCGGGATTGTATATGTAAAAATACCAGTGGCCAAAACAAGGTGCCTGCAGACAATTACGAATGGCTCGCCTGACTTTCGCCTCTGGACTCGAACTGTAAATCCTTGGGAGTTCCGAGAAATCTTCTGGACAATGGTATTGGAGTACATTGCCGCAGAAATTCCGACTTCCTTAGGGTAGCATGCGTAGTAAGAGGCAACGTCTCGGCGAGTTGGTCGGATCAAATCGGGAAGCTGCTCATCATGTAGACGTTTGTAGTGCTCGGGAAACGAGTAACCCGGCAAAGTAAACATCTCCGCATAACTGAATTACAGTGTTAATACACATCACACAGTAGCGCGCCGCCGTGGAAACTATTGGCATACCTCAACGTTCCAATATCCCAATTGGCCGACACTGGATTCTCCGTCCATTGTCCACCAGCTTCAGCCGCGGAACCAAGCACAATATGGTCCACTCGCTTCGCAGGATTCTTATCCCACCGTAACCTAGATTTCGACTCGCCGATCTCTGTATCTGCATTTGGACGCATCAAGGTATCTAGCAGTGTGTGTACTGGCAGTGCCTGATCAGAGTACGACATTTGCGATGATGCATGGAAATGTTCGGTCAAATATTCAATGGCTTTCTGAGAGTCCAGAATATCACACAACGACTGCCCGGGAAACTTGGAGAGCTTCCCATGGAGGACTGGATCAAGATGCGAACCATGTGTTACCGGGTCGTACCTCGGCACGTTTCCATGGAGGATGTAACTCAAGAACAAAGCTGCGGGACCGTTTCCTTCAGTCCGGTCAGCATAGGTTCAAGCCACTCATTACACACCAAGCCTCGCCAGTGAACAAATAATCAAGCAAGATATGCCATACCTACAACTACCGTATCTGTTGCTCTAAAGTTGGCCAATTCTCTGTGGTAGTTTGTTGTGTCGGATGACGTATAGCGTCGCCGATTTGCTGTAGGCATGTTGATCCGAACGTGTGTATCTTTGCAAGGTCCTGTGAGCCGTGCTGTTGTATAGGGTTGATTCTCTGCGGGAGTTTGGTAGGTATGACGGAGGTCCAGCAGGGTGAAGCTGACAGAATCCCGATGGCGTGGCGGAGATATCTGACTTGAATAAAATTCAAGGAAACGATTCAAAGTGGAGAACGCAGGTGGTATGATTTGGAAGATATCATACGGCAAAGTTCTGTGTGAGCGGAATGCACCGGAGCCCCGACTGACGTGACGTGATCAATGTGCGCAGCGGGGAAGGGCGGGGGACCACAATCGACAGACAAGAAGAAAAAGAACTGTTCGACATAGTATAATCCCGACTGAAGAGGATACGAGAGAAGGGAAGTCGGAGTAGGCCATCATTGATATTTGCGCTAGGAGCTGGACTGGGGTGTGGTGGTGGTGGTGGAGGTTGGCGTAAGTAGCGGAAAAGAAGCAAACTAAACACCGCCAGCTGATTAATACGGTTTTAGGATGGCGGGTCTGGCAATGAAACTGAACCCGAATGGAAGGCGATATGGCTTGACAAATTGATGGGAAATGATGGCGATGGCAATGAGAAGGGCGAGGATGAGGAGGAGGAGGAGGAAGCATCACTCAGCGTGTTGGAATCTGTTGTCCAAACCACCGCCCATCATGGTCAATGATTGTGGATCTGTGCAGATCGAGTGTGTACTCTAGAGTACTCCGTCAGGGACAATTGTGAGAGCCGCATAATCAATCTACCATTCAACTGCGCATCCATACAATGCATTATCAATTGCGCCATTTCACCTGATTAATGCAATGCACTCCATCCACCCAATACATCATCATTGCTCATCCGCTCGTATGTTCGGGGTGCACAACAGCCTCGCCCGTGATCCAAAGGCATCACAATTCTCTAGCTATCACATCTTCGAGCTGTTGGGTGACAGCTTCAAATGGCAACTCCAGCCATATTTAGGCTCTTTGATATTTATATTAAGAAACTTTAGGACTTAGCAGATCCCGCCAAAGTTGTCACGGCGTTGTTGACCTGTCAGCTCTACATATGCAACACAACCACTACCAACAAACAATTACAACTTCTAATTTCAATATCTGCCGATGCCCACAGTACACGCATTTCGGATCACTTCCTCTGCCTTGGGCGTGCTATTTCGACTTTATGATAGTTGCGTGCGGTCATCCGGAATGACCCTGCGTATATCGCTCATCCGAAGTTATTGGACGCCAACCGAGGGAACATCGCTCTAGCGGACACCCGCTCGTCCACCAGGTAATTCGGGCTACACCTAGTCTACCTATACCGGACTGGAAGTTTCAATACGGCTGAGAATACTGAATTTGCATGACTTTTAGTGGCGTTGGGCATTTCCACAAATGCTTGCTAGGTAACGATCTGGATTCTGGATTATCTCAGTTCCTTGTCGCGTCACAATATGAAGATTCCTCGGATCGACTCTGGATATTGTGTGGCTATGTATGGCATAGGTATCGGTAGGCCGTTTGACTGACTTCCTTGCCACATATCACAGGTATGCAGGGCGTAAGTAGTGCGGATTATCTTCCGGCCAACGGAACTACACCCGGGGAATTACATACATCGCGACCATAATGGGCTGTAGAAACGTGTCCACCTTGCGACCAGATCGAGACGACAGTGGCGAGCTCGCGTATCTAGCCGGATTTACGTTTCTCCGCAGTTATCCCACCTGCATTGCATGACTGCGATCGTATCATCATGTTGATTGGGAAGCATAGACGTCTAATTCATTGTACTGATCTAAAGAATTCACTCATGAAACACCAATCACGCAGTTTCTTTTACCAGGGTTGTGTTATTCCAGCTCCTTGTCTATCAATTCTAGAAAGTCCTTGCGCGAATTCCGCTCATGTACGTATTGAACAACCGGAAAACACCGACGTTTCAGCATCACACGGTACTTTTTCTGAATCAAGGCAAAACACAACAGCCCATCCCATTAATATGTTACAGAGATAATCACCTCAGACAACTAACATACAACTCGGGGTATGGCAAAAAACATAAAAAGGAATAACAACCGGACTTCATACCAGTCATATCTTGCATTTCTCTCGATAGAACATAGGGGAACGAGACTTCAAGGATATAGAGTACATGATTCAGGTGGAACGACAAGAAACACCTTGTTTAGACCAAAAACGCCCGCTTAGAATTTCTACCATATTCCCCCCAAATGCCTCCAGTTTTACACCCACAAGAATCGCCTCAAGGCCTGTAGGCCTACCGTCCGTTCCATGGACTGTCTGTATTCGAAGACGCCACTGAGCCCGTTTGACGGTCCACATATTGCCGTCACTCTCTTCCATGCTTCGACTCCGTTTCAACCTCTTGCTAGGTCCCTGTGTGGGATGTGAGGATGGGTTTGGGTTTTGTGGTTTTGTGGAGGGCGGTCTGCTTAACGCCCCGTGCACTGAAGGCCACTGAGAAACGGGAGAATTGCTGCTGCCAATGCTTCGTCCAGCATCACTACCGCGCCGATTGGCATTACCATATGAATCGGATCCAGCCATGCTTTTAACCTCATCTGGAGACTCAGCTTCGCCGATAAGAATTCCGTCGCGGTCCCACATTTCTTCACCGTCAAGAGTCAGATAGCATTCTGGGCCTATGCGGATCTTAACTTTGTCGGCGGACAGTGGTGTATTTCCCGGGCTCGCGGGGCCCGAAGTTGAAGGCGCGCCGCCGTTTATTCGCTCATTTATCATTTTCAGCCCCATGGGATATTCATGAGAAACAGGAAGGCCGAGTTTATTGGTTATGACTTGAAGCAGGGCTGATACTCGTTGGTTTGTTACACCTGAAAATTCGGCCCGGCTTTGTCGCCAGTCAATCTTCGTAGTTTCGCCAGAGCTCTCGATAATCAATTCCCTGGGTTGCTCGTCGACGAAAGGCCGCGCATAGTTGATCCATCCCGGAACATAGATTGGCGCGCTTGTACCCGCCGATGATATCGTATCTGGAACGAATGATATGCCTGATGGCCTAATATCTTCTAGTCGGATTACAATTTCTTGCTTCATTCGTCTTGGATTCCATGATATTTCATGGGGAATCAATTTTTGTTCAAGTCCTTTGAAATGGAAGTATCTGCAATCCCGTAATAACTCTTGGCGGTGCTCCTCATTCCGGATTTGAACGGGATAGCCACGCAGAAGGTGTAGCAACTCCGAAAATACTTCTGCAGACCTGTTTGGAACCTCTGGGGGCAATATCGATGGTGGTCTCAACAACCCTTCCCGGTTGAGTCCGGGAAATATCTCACTCGGATTCGAGAAAAAGACAGCAAAACCAAGCGTGAAGTAGTTGGGAGAATTCCCGGGAGCTTGAAATAGATCACGGTTGATTTGGAAGTGTCTGGATCCTATCGATATAAAAATCTCAGACTCGAATAGTTGGGATATCAACTTTGGCACTAAATATCCCTTACGTTAGTGAGCGGCGGCTATGCCATAGTAGTGGTGCAACCCACAACTGTAAAATTGTGCGTCTGCAAAAAGCCGTACAAAGTGTGGCCCATCCCTCGGGGAGATATGGTAACCTGATAAAATTTGTAAGTAAGCTGTTGCGCATCAACGATCGCTGACGTTGGACCTTGTAAATGCCTGGCAATATCTCTGAATGTCTCTGGATCACGGTCGATATATAATGTACGCAACTGTGTTCTTTCTTGGGTTGCAAGTTGCCGCTCAAAGAACTGAGAAAAGTATGAGGGAGCTCTAGCATTCTTAGTTTGTATCGTATAGCGAAATAGGGAGGAACTGACCATCAGAGGATATGGAAGCTCCGCTACCAGAAGCGTTAGTAGCGCTCGTTCTACTTAGGGGATTGAGAGATGCTCACCTTAGACGAAATAACTCGCTGCTGATTTGGATGGTAAACACCTTAACATATCGGAGTCAGCTTCAAACAACCCTAATCCGCAAGCTGACGTGACCACCATGCCTTTTCGTGAGGTAGAATGCGTGGAATGTCCGGGAACCATGAGTTTCCTGACATTCGGGGCTCGTCGGAGAGAGAGCCACTAGTACCGCTCATCTTCTGGTTCGGCACCGGGACGCTGTTATTCTGATCGGGCGAAACTACAGACTGTGGCGCACTAGACCGCCCTCGATCTCGAGAGGTTGTAGTGGTGGAACTCAGGGTAAACTTGAATGGTGATGGTAATCTCGCTTACACCGCGACGTTGGAATGTTGGTTGATAGGTGAATCTGTCGTGGGGTAATAGGCAAGAGATAAGGATGCTATCTAACAACTCGTCCTCGGTTCGCAGGTGGCAATTGCTGAAGTAATCGTTTATATCGGGGACGTTAAGGTTACGTTGATGGAGGTGGATCGTGGGGAGACTGAGGATAAGCGGTGTAGTCGCTTGCTACTTTAAGAGAGCGTAGTGAGGCTCATAGTCTTAACTCTGATAGGTTGCCATCATAATCTCCGATGGTGAGCGACTATTTCTTCATTCTGCCTTTATAGTGTTCTCGTTCCCAGAATTTTTCGTCGCTCGCAAGTGCGTACCGCAGAGAGCTTGCGAACTTAGCTGATGGCTGGTTTAGGTATTCGAGCTCAGTTATAGTATTATCCTTTCAACCTACGAAAGTACTAAGTAGAGTACTCAAGTACCCGTATGTTCATGTAGCTTCACATCGCGGTTTCATAGCACGAAGGGTGAAAATGTGGCTTGGATAGTCGAATTTGGGCGCATATACACGCTCTGATGGACTTTAGAACAAGGCTTGAGATGCTGAGCTCCAGTTGGATATACTTTAATATGGTGATACTATGTTCACTCCACATGAATGGGAGGAAATAAGCCCAAATAATACTATTAATGAAGGACTGCATGGCATGAGACTTTTGTGTCCAGACTAAGCTTCGACGGCCGGCACTTTTTTTTCGGATCAGCCCTATCAAATTCGGGGAATTCGGCCGCCAAACCTAAGATATTGTGAACCAGAAATGTCGAGTGCAAAACAATGATCTTATCTTGCCAAGATGCATGCTCGGTTTCGCGCAAGCACCATCAACCAGAACCAAGCTCCCTCCACCAACGCCATAGTATCATCGATATCAACCTTCCAACAAAGCACTCAATCCATCCACGCTCTGCCTTCTTTCTCACTAACTCTCTCAACCAAACTACCAAATGTCTACAACCGGTCCCTCTGACGCGCCTCCTCCACCCAACAAAATCGACCGCACCACCATCACCCCTTTCTTGCTAAACCTCTACTACCGTCAAGGTGGTTTCCACCGCCTCGACGACTTTCGCGCTCACCAGCAGCCGCGCGACCACATCCAGATCTACACCTGGCGCGACTGTACGTTACACGAGCTCTCGATTCTTCTCTCGGACGCGTTACCTCTCGTCTGTCCACCGCGCTCGCGCTGCGGGTTTCGCCTGATCTACGCCGACACACGGTACGGAAACACACGGTATACTAGCAAGGACTTGGGCGCGGTAGTGCCCGCCGGCGATCCAAGTCTGGATCAGGTTGCGAAGAAGACACTCAATGAGGTTCAGTTTGTGGTGGGCGATTGGATCGATGTTGCGATCTATCCTGAGGGCCATGGAGGGGTCTCAAGTGCCAGGGGCTTTGTGGGTGGAAGGGGCGGAGTGTTAGGAGGCCCTCGGGAGAATGGTTTCGGGGGGTTCAAGGTCAGAGGAGGAGCAAGAGGGGGGGGTTTCGCGGATAGAGTAGGCGCGGGTGTACCAAGTGGAGAGTGGAGGAGGGGCGAAAAAGTGGAGGATACTCTTGAAGGGAGAGGGCCGCCAATGGGACGCGGGGGTGGCAGTGGTGGAGGGTTCAGAAGGGGAGGAGGGCGACGCTACCGTGACTAGTCAGCGTTAATCACAAGGCGACGAGGTGAGAGAAAGAGGGACGACGACACATGAGCACTAGATAGCTAAGAATGTGAATGTTCATATTCTAGATGTCAACGCCAGATATTACGATGGGTAGAGGGAGTAGACCATGGTATTGTTTTCTTAAGTAATTTCACTGTATGTTTCACTGTACGCTTCAGCGTGTTTCTTTTTTGTTTTGAGGTGTACATTAGTTTGGCACGGACTGCTTCGATATGGTATCGAATATTCCTTAAGCTCGTCATGGGTGTATGGCTCTTTCAGTCTTGTCAGGTATCTCTGCAATTCGACTTTGGCAGCTGATCTAGCAGTCTCACCATCGCGCTATGATCAAACGGCCCCGTACATCCATTTCGACCTATGGATTCAAATATAATACCACCACCTGAATCCTGTAGTATGATACATCTTCTCATTCCATCTAAATTAGAACTCAGAGACAATATCCCCACGTCTCTTTCCCCTCATTTCATATTTCCCCTACAGCGTTCCACCGTTGTGTCAGCTATGATGTCCCACATGTGCCTATTCCGCCTCACTGGTAGCACCTACATCAGTTATGTATCCCAGATATCCAATCACGGCCGGGACTGCAATGACATAGATGAAAGTGTACTTGGCTGTTCGCGGCGTCCACCGAAAGTAACGGTAGCGAGTGGCGTTAAGATCTATTGCCTGTCTGTCAATGCTGTGCTTTGAGCAGTTCGGCGGAGAAGAGGAGGGAGTAGTTACTGGCATATTTGAGGAGCGCGGGATCCTCGTGAAGAGCTGCGGAACAAAGTTAGCCCAAGCTGGCAAGGAAAGATGGTGATAGGATGCGTACTTTGCTGTGTCCGGCCATTGTTCCTATGTTGTTTTATTCCAGTGGTGATGACAGCGGATCGGGTTGGGACCGCGGTTGCGGCGGGCGATGTTTGGTTAGCGCAAGATGGGATCTGATAAGAGAGATATCACTTTGGTTAGCCAAGACGAATAGACGAGTGAGTTTCACCGACTCCGACTGTATCTTCATCCTCACACGACTCATAGCTTGAGCTCCAGAACACGGACTTTACGCAAAATGACGAATAGCATAGCCCATCGGCTTACGACCGCTCGGCTCCGGCAATACTTTCGACATGTACCTTGCCTCGAGAACCAAGTTAAATATCCGCCTCCCCTTCTAAACACCTCATATCTCAGCGCCCTCTCACTTTATCAATCATAAATCATGGCAGAATCTACTCCTATCACCGCCGTATCTCCTCCAGAAATTACTCTTTATTGGCTCAACCAATCCCGCAGTCAACGGATCCTCTGGCTCCTCGAAGAGCTCTCACTGCCATATAAGCTTGTATCAGCCACCCGCAATGACTCCAAATTTGCACCTCCAGAGGCAAAGGAAATCCACCCGCTTGGGAAGTATCCGATGGTCTCTGTCAATGGGCAAATCCTCGCAGAGTCTGGTCTCATCGTCGAAACCCTGATCGAACGATACGGACCTTCTCTACAACCCGAAAGAAGCGATGACGAAGAGTACTTGCGGTATCGGTATTTCATGCACTACTCAGAGGGAAGCTTCATGCCGCCGCTATTGGTGGGATTGATCTTGAAAGGGATTAAGGAGGCGAGCGTGCCGTTTTTTGTGAAGCCGGTATTGAAGATGATCGCTTCTAGGGTCAGTATTTCGGAATCATAACAGACCGCCCAGCCAATATACTGATACATTGCACCGCAGGTTGAATCATCGTACCTGTTCCCACAATACGAAGCACACTTTGCGTTCCTGGAGTCGGAACTCAAAGACCGTGAATATCTAGCTGGGGGGAAGTTAACCGGCGCTGATATTATGATGTCGTTTCCCGTCCTAGCTGCAAAGGGTCGGGTTTCCGGGTTAACGAAAGAGAAATACCCAAATATATTTGCGTACTCGGATAGGATTGCAACGAGGGCGGCGTACGTGAAAGCGAAGAAACTGGTAAGTTTTGTTCTTTCAAAACTAGGACGTCTACCGAGAGGCTAATCAACGTGTTTAGACTGAGGAGTTGGAGGGTCCGCCGTTGTGAATACGGTATGACAAGATACGGTTTGGCTTGGGATGAATTGTGGTTTGGCGCTCCGGGCTGTGAAAATGTGTTGTGCATAATTGTCCCCACTCAGCTATGGAATAATGGATGTGTACATTTGCCATTCTGTTCACTATCTCAACATTACAGAGTGTCTCACTGTCGTGTTACCAGACTGCAATTGGGATTTGCGGGCAAGCGACTACTTAATATGATGGCATGAAGCAGTGTTCCTAAACAATGAGTCTGGCTAGTTAGGGGTGGCCTTTGGTATGATCATCTGGCCGATCTGTAGTACAGGTCTATGGATTGTTACTTGACTAGCTCTCGAGCATCGAGCGGCTTCGGGTGCTAAATCACAATATTCGACTTGGCTGGTGGTGAACTTTGAGGATAGCTTTGTGGGTTTCGGGGCTGATGGTTTCTTGCTCTAGTTTTGTGGCGATAAGAGATACATCTCTACGGTCCTCAAAAAATTAGTGAGTGATGTTGGGTGATTGACACTCTAACTACTCTATACTAATGAAAATCTAGAAGATAGAAGAATATCCCCGGGGATAGGAATGGTAGAGAGAATTGAACCATACTATGACCGCGAGGGGGAAGACGAGATCCATGGGCGGAGACTGTAACTTTTGCCAGAATACACATCTCCGCTTTGAGATTACTGATATCACTGCATCAGTTGCTCTGGGCCTGAGCGATATCTTCCAACAGCCCGCAAAACTCTCTTGAAAACACCGGATTCGGAAATTTCGGCCGAAGTCGTGGAGGAAGAACTTTTCCAAAGCAGCCACATGAATCCAGCAGGGGATCGTCATAATATCCTATTACACCGCAGGTTGGACGGCAGAAGTAACATGACATCTATAGCGCGATTCGGCTGGTGGAGTTTCGACTGCGGGTGTAATCCCGAGATGGGACTCATGCTCTTCTACGCTATCTTCAATCCCCAACCACGAGAGATTTTGAAAGGCTTTGCTAGGATCTTGTGCTAGTACTGGTCGGCAGCCGGATTACATTGGGGTTCCGCTAATTTAGCGAGTACTATTGGACACGCTGAACACTTTGGTGAGGATTGTTTCAAGTCCGGAGTGCCATTTTGCTTGTTACTGGGGTAAGGGAAGTCGCCTACGTGTATACCCCGCATTCCCAGCTCGAGTACTTACAACGTTCCCTTCCAGCACTGACACGCGCAAATAGGAATACGCTGCGGCATATTTCAACTAATTTCCTTCAAAGACTGGTCAAATACTCCTAAAGAGATCCAATCCGCATCACGCAAGCTCAGAATCATCGATATATGATATAATTAGTAACCGTATTGGGATCTCGTCCCGCGACAGAGTGAATAACTGAACCTTTGATAGGTTTTGCTAATATAATCCAGCCATTTCATGGAAGGAACTCATACTAACGCCAATGCTCTTACACAAAGTGCTATGGATGCTTTCTCCTCCATCAATCTTGGTAGCTTGCGCGAGCTACTCCTTGTTTCCGGCGATGCCGCACGCTGTAGATTCCTTGCTCAAGGGGATGAAGCACAGTGATGAAGTGGACGACCAATTAATATCGGCGACGAGTGAATTCAATTCCAGAACCCTGACAATGCTCGCAATAATTGGCGGTCTCCGAGCTGCCGAAAGAAAGATTATTCATGTTATTCGCGAATTCGCAGAAAGAAAGAGACTGCAAAGAAGAATCCCAATGCGTTTGCCCACTCACTCGAGCTGTCCCCAAGAGAGCTCGATTCATAGCTGAGAGCCCAGCATTTTTGGTTCATGGTTGCTACTTGTCAGCAACTGCTGTCATTATACACAAAATGTAGCTAATTCAAGCGTCTGGGTAATCCTTGCTTTGTTACAAGGATCGGGTTACCCGGGTCCGTATACGCAGCAATTACATATTACATGCAGCACTTACTATCACCCGCGGTAGATCTCGAGAACGTTGTTGGTTCGGGTTCACTTTCAGCCGGGAAGCTGGAGTCGTGGCTGATAGGAATGTTTCGCTTGGGACGACTCGCCGCCGATTTTCATGCAGTTCACAAGGCCATCAGGTATTTGACGATGTGGGCAGAATTGATGCGGAAGCGCTCTGGTATTATTTGTCAAGCCCCATTAATTTCCTCCCTTCTCAGTGGCTGTGTTTGGGCGCCGATACTGTGTGACACAATGATTGAGGCAATGGTTGAAGAATCGCCGGGGAGCTGTAGAGGCAGAGGCCGTAGATAAGTCCAAAACGGCGATGATGCCTTACTTTCTGCTGCAACTATCTGCAATCGTCAGTGTGCACATATTCGACTCCTTTCCGTTACCTTTGTTGCACAATCCAATATAGATAGCCTCACCTTCAACAGCCTCTAATGGGCTATCTCTCAAAGTGGAATCGTACTGTCATATGATCAAAGCGAAAGATATCACACCCGGTTTTATAGTCATGAACTTTATCAATTGGATCTTCCGCTTACTCGGCCAGTGCCTTGTTTTTGCTCCAGCTGACTAGTGTCATTGTCACAGTAATATCCGAACTTCACTGCACAAGACGGTGGTGAAACAATCCTCCTCATCCCATATGTACATCATTCATAATTCATCGTTTCTGGGGCAAGTCATCGAGAATATATGCGACGTCGTACTTCCCTCATCCTCATAGTATTAGCCAACTTACTGCCCCCTTTCCTATTTGCTTAAAGTAATAACATCCAAAGTGAATGTACGACATACCAAGTATAACGTCGCAATTAATTCTAAATAGATTATATTAATTACCAACCAGATTATTCTAACTTTCAACACAAGGCATTCAAGCAGCTATACGTAGCTACCGCCGGAAACTTAAATATATACTCTACACCGTCGCCTTTGCGGGGGGACATGAACTCTATCTATTGGACAAGCTCCACCGCCGGGCGAAGGACCTTGGACAGGACGTTGAAACCCAGGGTACTACGGGTTAGGGTAACGGAGGAGCAATTTGGGTAGCTGATGACGCTACGTGGCCAGCGAGGAGTAAAAACTACCAGTAGTTCTAATGATGAGCGGGTGTTTCTGATACTTTACTTTTCTATTGAAATACACCCGCGGATTGGACAGTTGTTTCTGGTTATTTGAGGACATCAATTGAAGACGTCGACCAGGTGAACAACCTTTGCCTCTCATCACTTACTCGAGTACTTGCATCAGCGTGAACCCAGACTGTCATAGAGATTTATCCTCAAGGCGAAATATTCTATGTTCGCCGACCCGAACAGGGGGGTGATTGGATGGAAGTCAAGAAAATAGTTACTGCGCACTCGTAAGAATTCATCCGTAACATGTACAATAATACGAAGCAAACAAAGCAGGCCAACTATAGGGTACGTATGTATGTATTCTTGTGCCTGAACGTAAGTATGTTATGCCTCAAGGCTGAACTGAGCACAGGCTTAATATATATTTTATAAAGATTCCTGTAATTCTTTGCAAAAGGGGAAGACGACCTTGTTTAGAGACGTAACGCCTTACATCCTGTCTATCCGACAGAGAAAGATATCAAGTTTGGGATTGAGAACAGGTGGAGTGATGTGGGGAGGGTCTTGAGGTTCCCAAGTTCAGCTCACGATCAAGGCTTGAGCAGTTATGTAGATCGTTCTTCAATAATTCCAGCGGCTTCCCTCATTTCCATCCACTCGTGATAGTGCGAGTATTGTTCTTGTTTTGAAGGGTTTTATAGTACTCTAACTAATCATTCCTGTCCGAGTCTTCGCCAACTACCTATAGATACAGACTAGAGTTCCTGCCAGAATATTTCCTGTTAAACGAGATCGTCTTTCATGTGCGATTAGTATTCGTGATGCCTAACAGTACTGTATCATAAAATGCTGCTCAGTAACGTCCGTCCATCTTTCCGAGTTGCTATTGCTATGTATAGTTGTTGTTGTTGTTTATTCATACTGTATTTACTCTAGCTAGAGTATGACAGGACCCTGAACACCTCCGCCTCCGGGCGAGCCGGTTAGATGGCGGAGCTCCCACCCACTACCCTTCATCCCCGCTGACAAAAGAAATGCAAATGTAAATGACTGACCACCCTCCATGACAAAAGAAAAGCAAACGATAGACTGCTATGTATAGTTGTAGAGTTGTATCGGCACTGGGCTAACGTTTCGGCATTCACCGCGGCAAGTAAAAACGCCATGGGAGTGGGTGATCAACAATGATGTTCGTTGAACAATTGTCTGAAGATACAACACATACACATACCCTTACCCTCGTCGATCACATCCTGACGTTCCGGACCGGATATATATTCTACCGTTGGGGAAAGTTTCGTGAGGATCTAGATCAGCTTATCTACATTTCACGGGTCTACAATTGGCAAAAGGTGGGGATCAAAGTCGTCACTGTGTCGTCGTTGTTTTGCGGCGCGTTCCGGGGGGACTAGTTTACCGTCGCGGGTGGTTTATGAATTGATAAGGGATCATATCATACGTACATTTCCGCTTCGTATTGCACCTTCCTTGTAAATAGGAGCGTAACTATGCGCATGATAATACAAGATGGGATGGAAACTTTATCATCCTATCGGTTCTAAAAACTGCATCTTGTTTTCACATGAGCTGTTTCACCTGCAGTGTAGGTTGTGTTTGAACAGACAGAGTGGGTGATTAGTATGAATAGCTGTCCTACCGTAAGATAGGATGAACTGATCGCGACCGCAAGATCGTCGAATCAAAAGAAATGAGCCTATCCGTCAAGGTGTTCATCCCGCGGTTTGGTACTCCCGAGATGGGTTCCCGTTTCCCACAATTAGATATAGAGCCCTTGTGACGAGGAGATACTTTACTTGTTTCCATCCACGGAATATCTGTGATTTGCTGCATCCCGCAGTTCGTCCCCAGTAACCTTTCTTGTTTCAATACTGGGGCGACCCAACCTTAATGTAATCCATTAACATCTAGCCCAACGGGTGAGGTGGACCGAAGCATTATCCATCCCTAACCCTGGGTGCAAAAATATCGATCTCAACCCATAACATCGATGGTGATACTGATGCAGCCTACATCCTCTTCAGCAAGAACCCCCCACGATGCTGCAGATGTTCGGCAGCCAAGCGTCCGAGAAACCGGAATGGGATCTGACCATTTTTGTTAAGCTTGTATACAAGGGTTTTTGTTGTTGGATAGGACGATTATTGTAGGTAGAGCACTGGATGTATCGTGGGTTTTTTCCTTTGATCGGTTAATGTTCTTGTGAAGGGCTGGCAAGTAAGGGTACAAAGGGCAATTTCGAACCTTAAATCCGAAAGAGGTAGTTCGAGTGGGTGGGAAATAAACCGAGGCTTTATGTCGTGGGGTTGTTTTTTTCTTCTTTTTTGAGTGGGATTTGTGTCTTTGCCATTATCCATTACTCTGGACGTGAAAGAAGAATTCGATGCAATTGATGATCGATTTGAGATGGTGAAACCCCTAAGATTCCGTTCGTTCCGTTGACCTAGATTCAATTGTAACCTCCTACGTGTTTGACGGAATTCGGGAAAATAATGGGGTCCATAATTGAAGAATTTCAACTTAAAATTAAAAGTGGCCTGAATAACCCTGTTTTTTCGTTTCGTCCCTGTCTAATCGCAGCCGCCTCACCCGCCGACCCGGTTGCTTCGACCGGCCAGACTTGCACCTCATATGGATTGTTCCGATGAGAAGCTTATACCACATGAAAATAGGGCTTGTTCAGCTACTACCAACCATCCTATGGAAAGTTCTTCCTTCTAGATCTTCGTTGCTGTTTTGAAGGGACAGTGGGTGCTTTAGGAGCACCTTGATCATGACGTTGACTTTAGAGGACTTTCATCGGAACCCATGGCTTTGGACAACGTCTTCAGCCAGATCGGATTGTTGCCGAATAAGGCCCTGGTAGCCCTGTAAACTCCCCCCAGTCCCTTGTTATTGAGTTGACGTTGAACTTCGGATGTCATCGAGTAATTCCAAGTCGCATGTTTGGTGGTCATCCAAATGCACGCTACGAAAGTACTTGCAGGTACTAAGCACTTAAAAGCGGCGGCGTTCCGATAAAACGCGACGGACTGCCTCGGGCCAGCCAATCACAGCAGGATACCTTATCTTCGAGACGTGCTTTCCCAGTGGGCTCTAGCGCTCCGGCTGGGCAGACTATGTGCCACCATGCACGGCATTCGAATTCGCTCTGGGGGATTATGGAGAGTCCAAGAGCGCGTCCGGAGACGATGCCACTCGGTATTCAGTGCTTTTACGTTTCTACGCCATCTGAGTACGGAAGGAACGCAGGTGTCCTAGATCCTGAGAGAGCAAATCACAACCTCACTGTCCATCCCGCTTCGCCCCCCTCTCCCCTCCCCCCCTCCAACTCCCTCTCCGCCTCTCCCGCCTTCCGTTTCTTTCCCCCCTTCCTCTTTCCTCCCCTTCTTCCTCTTCCCTCCCCTCCCCTCTCCCTCTTTTCTCCCCTCCCAGTTAAACTGCTCCGTCCACCGCCCCCGATTCGATGCGAGTGTAGAACCATTTAAACGTGTCTTCCGATAAACCACGCGACAGCACACCTTCCTTCCTCCGGCTCCTCCTCCTTCTTGCTTGCCTACAGAACCCATAAACTTAGCTCTCCCTTGCCCTTCCTTTACCATTCCCGCCCGCTTAACTTCTTCCTCCTCCTCCCCCTTCCTCTCCTCTCTCATCTTTCTCACCTCCTGTTGATACCTACCTCGCGGCACCCAATCATTCGCTATCGCCGACGCTGCTGTCCTTACCTGCGAATCGCAAAATGTACACCCAACCGCAACCACCAGTACGACGCCTGAGCACTCAATCCATTCATTCCACCCATTCCGTCCATTCCACCCATTCGTCTCCCCGAACTTCTCCGCCAGGAACCGCAATCGGGTATCAACACATTGTAGTGCCATGCCGACAGTTGCATCCCCCCAAGTCTCCTCTCTACCGTCCCGCCGTCCTACGTGCAATCGATCACGTCAGTCGTCCCAACACCGCCGCTTCCTCACCTTCGACCTCTCCAAAGAGCATGAGTTCGGATATGTTTGGCGATTTGAAGCGGGAGGCTGAGTTTGAGGATGACTTCGAGGACGCGATTGGTGATGATATCTGTGAGGAGGAGGATGCGGGAAGGGTTACAGGTCCTCCGAAGAGAGCGCACTGGAAGGTATTTATGATTCGCTTTGCCTCGTTATCCCTGGTCTAGTGGTTTTTATGGGAACCTGGATGGGTTGACGACTCATTGTACTCGTCTTGCGTGCTTGTACAACGTGATTCGCTGACAACATTGTGTGCTCATAGCCAGATGCTGAAGCTACCGTTTGCGACTCGCCAACTTGTATCAAGCAATTTTCATTCTACATCCGTCGGCATCATTGTCGGAGGCAAGTTTCCATTACTATTTTGCCGCTGCTGCTGCGCACTCGCTCGCTAACTGATGTCTAAGATGTGGCAATGTATTCTGTTCGCAACATGCCTACCACTTTCTCCCTCTGAACCAGAACAACCGTGTTCATCCTCAAGGCATTTCCTCTAGAGTCTGCAGTTCCTGCTATTCCAACTACAAGCGGCTTCGTGCCGCCCGCCGCACAGGATCCATGAGCTCCAACTCTACTATTTCGTCTATTTCGAATTCCCCACCAAGAATAGGTATGGGCATCAAGCCAATTCCGAGGCCTACCGATGGAATGGCAGGACTCGCTGGAAAGGTCGGCAGTTATGTCGGATCTGTTCCGAGGGATTGGAGCTGGTCGACATTTTAAGCAAGCACTCGTACTACCGACCATTAATTCTGGAGAAGCGCTTCAAGACGGACCGTAGTGGTTCTGGAGGGAGGATTGACTTTACCCATACAATACCCCTCACTCCTGTGGCGGCTGGACGCATACCACCCATCTGCCCCCAACCCCTTGTCAACCTTTTCTTCCTTCTATTCGTTTATAGACTTTAGGGCTGAGCGTTTTTGGCGTTGATATATTTTTTTTTCTCCTATTTATGATTCCGACGCAGGGGACGTCGTGGGGTCAGGTTTCTGTGATATGATACTTCTAGACTTTTGGTGATTTTTTGGGATTTTTTGCGTAAGATGGTTCTGGCGTTATTTGATGGATTTTTTTTGTGTTTGATTCTTTGTCTTGATATAACGTAGATCAGACGAGACGTATGGGGGTTCGTGTAATATAGTAACGAAATGTGTGTGGTATGTCTACGTGTTTGCTGAAGATGGTGATCCCGAACCTGTGCCAGGGCCGCAAGTACAACAAGTGTAGTAGTGCCCTTAAAGACATGCTCAAGTTGAAGAGTTTGTGGACATTTCTTCCTTCCCTCTACAAAGTAACTCTTCGAGTCTGGATATTCTGAACGCGCGCAGCTGTAGATTGCATGTGCGGACGATCTCGCCAGCTCAGAATCCGCCCCACCTTACCGAAATGTTCCACATCTGGCGTCTCGCATAATCGCTCATGAATTCGCACGCTAACAAACATCAAAACAACGAGAGGTACAGTTACATACAGGACGTTGTCCTTTCCACCAATCATAACAGCTTGAATCCCTTTCCCCCCAAAGATCTGTCCCGGCTAAACTGTTCCTCTCCACAAGAAGGTAATCGATCGGAATACTTAGCTGTGTGGGCTCAGCCACAAGTTTTAGCGGGGTATGTGTGGCTAATCTAGCTAGCTAACTCTAAAACACGTTAAAGTTATTGTTTCCTTCAGCGCGTCTCCCCCTCCACAAACACGTTAGCCAACTATGTCCACCTCTTCCGATCCACAACCACCAGAACCACCACCACCACCACCACCACCTCCACCACCACCTCCACCACCATCACCACCACCACAAGAAGAACAAGAACTGAACTCTACCCCCGCCTCCCAACAGCTCCACCAAGAATCCTCTACCGCTGCCGCTACCGCCGCCGCCGAACCCCAAGAACCCGATGGCCCGCGTTCCCAACGCCTCCGCGCCGTCTTCCAAAAAGCCCTCTCCAAAACCGTCGCAACCTGTTCCTACGAAAACTTCTCACAATGTTTCCCCACCACCGCCGCTGCACAACCACAACTCCTTCACTCCCTCCATGCAGCTATGGTCAAGAACATCACCGAGAAATCAAATGTCCCCCCCCCCTCCCATTTCCCCCCCTTCTCCCCCTCTCTAACTAACAAAAGGTGGGGGAAATAGATCGAATTCGAGAAAATCCTACAAGAACGGAACGTAATCCCTAAGCTGAACGCGTTGGACCGTTTACTAAGTGAAGCGGAGAAACAAAAGCAAGAAGCAGGACCGGGGGAGATACCGGTTACGCCATCAACGTTGCCACCCGTACTGGTTGTAAGCGCGCATTTGACGCCGATGTTGAGGGAGGCGCAGGAGAAGATCGGGGCGTTGTTGAAGGAGATGAGGGAGAGGAATGATGGGTGTATACAGGAGATTGTGAGGCAGAGGGAGGAGATGAGGGATCTTGTAAGAAGACTGGAGGAACCGAGGAGGGCGTTTGAGGAGGCGGTGGAGGAGGTGGGGAAGGCGGCGATGGAGGTCGATTTATAATGGAAGTGTCCCTCCCCCTTGGGGTTTTTGGGAGGAGAGGGGGGTTTTTGTTTGTGGGAGAAATTTGTGGGATTTTGTAAACACGAGAAGAATGGAGAGGGTGAGTTTTGGTATAATTCTTTGGCCATGGGGTGGATTGGTCGGTCTTGAGCAAGTGATAGAGGTGGCTGTGAGTGAGAAAAGGCCCACCCCAACGACAGTTAGAGCATAACCCCAGAATGGATGTGATGTTATAATGTGGGTTTTCTTTCAGTTATTAGGATCTCAGTTGATAAAGTAGTTAGGCCGTCATACTTTAATACCGGAATATACAGAAAGTGCCGTGGGTGATAGCTTATGAGCTGGAGTGGTTCTTGGAGTACGTCATCACGTGGTTTGGAGCGCAAAGCCGCTTGTATTTAAGTTCTTGTGTACGACTTAGATAGTCAACAACGAAGGTTTGGTACAACAGGTATCACCGCCCTGTACGAGCCTAGTGACAAAAATCCCTGGATACCCACCGTTGGCAGACCTCAATACTCAACGCCACAACAAGGGCAGCAAACAGTAGATCAATTACATTGGGAAAGATAGCTTTTCATTCGCTTGTGTATTCATTGTGCGGGGTGTGGTAGATGGTGGAAGATACTTGCTATGCACTAGGGTGTCCGGCGATTTTTGTCACCAAGCTCGTACGTACATTCAACTCCTACCATTACAAAAGACGGTGCATGGGCTCATCATAAACTATTTGAGCCGTATTGAGTGGTGGGGATCCTGATTCTTGGTTTTACAAGACTACGGATATATCGGTGAGAAGATACATAGAGAAGTAGAGAGGGAGGAGGAGGAACAGCAAGAGGGAGAGCTTGAAATAGAATGTAAGCCTAATGAGTACGATTACCCTTGATCCATGCTGTGCAGCTGCTTACTGCAATATATAGACAGTTACGGTGGCAAAGACATCAATCCCCCGTGGCGCAATTGGCTAGCGCGTCCGACTGTTAGAAACATCTGCGATCGGGAGGTTGGTGGTTCAAGCCCACCCGGAGGAGTTTATTTTTGATGTTTGAAACTTTTTTTGTTTGCCAGGAACCGTTTGTTTGCTGAGGATGAAACCTTTTTTCTATGCGAATAGGCTTGGCAGATATTTTGTTTTGCGGGTGCAGGAGTAGAAGCGGGAGTAGAATGCAAACAAGCTGCTCGTACGTATGTATATAAACAGGTACAAACAGAGAAAGATGTGATTATTTAAATCATACCATGGCCATCCCAATTCCTAAGCCCGTAGCCAGCAATGGAAACCTGAGTCAGTTTCTAACTCTTTGTAGTAGGTACTGTATATCTCGGCGGCCGCTCCAATGACATCGCGGCCTTCTAAGTTCGTCCCATCCCCGCTTCAATGACATTCCCGTAAGCCCTAGCCATCACCCACATAAATAGCTCCTCTCCTGCTGCACTTAAGAAGTAGCCAAATATCTCTACCGACGAAAGATCCAGTCCACAGCTGCAACTCCTTTGGACAGAGCCAGTGGCTTCTGAGAGAGTGGCATGGGCTTGGTTCCCGAGGGGGAAGGGTTGGGGCGCTTCGTTTGGAGGATGAGGATGCAGGTCATTCTCGTTCTGGGCATGCCCGCTTTGGGTATTCTCGCTCTGGGTCTGTTGTGCCATCTAACGCTGGGTATTCTCGCTCTGGATCTGTTATTCCATCTAACGCTGGATATTTTCACTCTGGGTTTGTTGCGCCATCATCATCCGGTTTATCTCTCGCTCCATCTCGCTCCATCATCCAGTATATCTAATGCTGGACATTCTCGCTCCGGAAATTCGTACTTGGGGCATTCTCGCTTTGGGCATTCTCATTCTGGACATTCTCGCTCCGGGTATTCTCACTCCGGGTATTCTCGCTCTGGATCTGTTGCCCCATCTTCTAGTTCATCTCGCGCTGGATCGGTAGTGCCGTCGATGGCACGATCCAGAAGTTGGGCCTCTTCAGTTGCTCCTGTTGTGGAGATTCCACCCTACGGCCTCGAAGCTGCGATTGCTGGGGCTGCTCTAGGGTCTGTGGCCGAGTTTGTGGAATCCCAGGGCGGATACGTGGAATCGGACGGTTACGGGTATGACAGCGGATTGGATGGTTCCGATTCAACCATCATGCTTCCCCCTCATCATCGAGGTTACTAGTTCCGAGTCCGCCGTAATTGCATTCTTTCTCGCTGCGGCTTTTGAGTCGCTTACCGCTGGTTTTGAGGTGCTTACTGCTGGTTTCGAGGCACTTGCTGCTGGTTCATGGCCGCGAGAAAGGTGCTGGCGGATTTTCCATGTACCTGTATATAGCTGTAATATAGATGGAATTTGTTGGGATATGGACTGACTGTTATGTTCTCGTCCCGTGTGGCTTTTTGTGAAGTAAATAAGGCGCTCATCAAATACACAATATGGTGTAGCTGTTGTTTAAATTCATCTCAATCCCACAGCATCCTGTTCGTGGGATTGTACGCAATTGCTGTTGTGCGAAATCTGTGGTCAAGCGATTGGATTCTCCCTACAATGAGTATGCGAATGATGCTTTAGCGTATGGTAGTTGAATGGGAAAAAAGTCCAAAGTGTGCTATGTTTAGTGTGGCTTAAACAAGAGTATATAAAAGTTCCGGCTATGCAGTCATATAGTTTCGTATGTCTACATATGTTTCAATATGCCTTCACATCTGGAATTGTACGCGGGAGATCGATTATTCTTGTTCTCATTGAAGCCGTTTCTTGCCTAAAATTGGTTTTTTTAGCACTCGTATATCATCCTTAAACTTATAGATGGGTTTTATTACAAGATAAGTCTTGATGTGGTTTATATGGGTGAAAACGTCTTTCAATAGGTTTATAGGCTAATTATTTCGTTGGCCTCCCAGAAGAGTGATATACAATGTCATCACACATTCTTGAGCCTTGGTGGACTCATATGGAAGGACACGAAGTATAAAAATATTTATTTACTATGCGCACCGGAAAGCGATAGCTCATCTCCAGATAATTCAGGTCATGCTCAATCACTCAAAATTTGAAGATGGCGTCTGTTACTTATGAAAGACACCTGCTTGTATATTATGTGTACTTATGAATAGAGAGAGATCATCTCGAGGCTATATACACTATACAGTGTGTGGGTATGCGTGGGATCAACAAGCAGTCATAAGTGCAAGTGCATCTTTGGATGTAACAAGGTCAAAGTCTTCCTGGATTTAGTGCTCCAAAAACCTGCCTGTCACGTTCGAACGTTCATTATGAGAGGGTTGCTGCAGCGTCGGTCGTTCAATGATTCCTAATCTCGAAGACTGTGTACCACCTGGTGCGCTTGTAGTAGTGTCGCCATACATTCCACGATTTACGTCGGCCTGAATACAAACCAACTATCCCTTTGCCCTGCAAGAAAGGTGAATCTATCGGGCAGGTTGGGACTTATTTCAGCCCAAGATTTTCTCTATTTGTTGTTTCGTAGCTCGGGCTCTCGCTAATTCATTCCGCTCCTGCCTTGATCACCGTGCACCTCAAAATTACCATCATCACATGCCATTAGTAGCATTTGCTATTCTTGTCCTACCTTTCAACTACTTGCAACCTTTGGATATTACAAGGTAGTTATTCTCTAAGTTGCTGGTTTTCTTCATGCATTTACTTTTGACCAGTACTAACGGTCTCACAGGTTCTCTCCTTCATCTAAAGCTCTCCTATCTATGTTGGCGGTTCCGAATGGCAACTTAAGCACTCCTCAATTCCGACATCACCCTTCAAATCTTCACGACAATCATGAGCCCCGTAATTAACATATCCCGTGAAGGCGACGTTATCCTGCAGGTCTGGTACGACCACAAATGCACCTGGTTTCAAGTGTCATCACAAGTTCTTGCTGCGAGCTCTCCCGCTTTCACAGCTATGCTCGGGCCTTCATCTCCATATCTTGAGGCAGTAACCTTACGGAATCCAGCACGCTGCGAACCCGTTCAGATAGCTTTGGAAGACGCCCACCCCGATGCAGTGCAAATCATTCTCAATGTCATACACCTCCGCAATTCTTATGTTCCCCAGGCCTTGGAGTTCAGCGACATGTATGAAGTCGCTAGGTTGTGCGATCGATATTTCCTTTACGAGGCACTACAACTTGCTATCGAGATGTGGAGTACGGATTTGCCGAGCACTGATTCAGAGGGATTTACTATGATGGGATGGGTTTTCATCACTTGGACGTTTTACCTGCAGACCGAGTTTATGCAGGCCACTGGGGCGCTTATTATGGTGGCAAAAATAGATCCCTTTCGTCCCCGGCATATTATGATTGCTCCTATGTATGGTGACGCTGATATTCCGGAGGTAGTCCTTGGTTGGTCCTACCTATCTCTATTTGGTAGGGTACATCATGTTCACGCTTGGTAGACAAGATTGCAGTTCATCGAGCTATATTCTGTCACCAAATGAAGTATTGGCTATCAAAATACACTCAACTTGAACATCAAAACGAGTGGATGGAAAAATATACCTCTTGCTCGGAAGAATGCAACATCTATCAATGGCATGAATTGAGAATGATGGGCTCTGCGTTATTACAGTCTGATGAATTGTGGGAGGGCAGCCTTAAGGATATCTGTGAAGCTCTTCTCACTTTGAAAAGCGATGATCTATATCAGGACGGGATCAAACATGTGGAGAAAGACCATTCGTGGAATATAGGCCTCCAAGAAACAGTGAAGGAAAACATAGTACCCGCGAAAAGGGGATTGAGGTTGTCGTGGTTTAAATCTCGTGCAACGGCCAAGTATAGTTTGTTATGAGTTACTAATGGGAGTGACTTTTGAATTGTTGTTTGATGGGAGTAAGTATTACATTACCTATTATTCCTATAGGCCTGGGAATGATTAGATGCGCAGTTAAGAGGAATTCGAGTAGTATTGGTGTCAAATAACAAATTCATTCCATCCATGGTCGGGAGGCAGGAGGTGATCCCACTGTTTGTGAACTCGTTCCAACTTTGATAGTCTCAGGCTTCTCGAGGATTTATACCACTCATCGTAGATGTAGACATCGAACACGGCAAGACGCTGAAGAATTCCAGACGAGGAGACGAGGAGACGAGGAAAGTATACTTTTTAGATTTATTACTGCAATTTTCTCATCTCGAACACGGGAGGTGATAAAGATTCAAGGCGGTATGTCTACTACCGAGTTATTTGAGGATGTACTCTACTTATACGAACTCCTGATCATTTAACTTCACTCGGATAAAGCAATATAAGATGGACTGAATCCAATTAACCATATTCTATTCAATGACATAGACAGGCCAACCCAGTTGTTGATGCGTATGCTCTTGTGCGCTATGACACAATAGGGAAAATCAACATATCATGGTATATATAAAATAAAATACTGTAGTATCAATACACGCAAGAGAAATTTGTCCCTCCTTCACCAGAACACTTCTCCACGCATCAACCTCCTTGCTGTTCTCTCAATAGCAACGCTCTTCAATTCCTGCCCCTCAAACTTCGCCCTAACCCCTACCACACCGCCTGGGATTCCGATCTTGATTGCAACGCCATCTCCATCTATTACGGCGTTATTATTACCTCTTAAAATGCCGTGTACGATGGTGCTATCCATTCCTGCCGCGGCCGCGAGACATAGCGCAACGGTACAGGGAATAGCCTTATGGGGTGCACCCATACTCAGTGCCCTCGCAACAAGATCATACCCCTCGCTCTCAGGTGAACCCACAATGCAGATTTTGGGCTGTGCCTGAACGTGCGGATCCATACCCATAAGCACAGCTGCTTGTCTCCTAATATCTTCCAGCATTGACAGTGGCAACGAAGCGTCATTGATCCACGAGGATTTCGCACTACCACCACCAAGAACGCTGTTCACATCCACAAACACCGTTGGGTTCGTCGCATCAACGCAACTAACCTCTACCTCCTTCCCACCCCCCACCATAACCCGATCCGTTGCCTTACCAGAAGGCAACAACCTCCTCGTCTTTGCCCCAGCAGGATTCAAAAACTCTAGCAAAACACGAGATCCCATCCCAGGAACACCAGCAATCTCAATCTCAGACTCCTCTAACGTCGCAAGTCCCGTCTGTAAATCAACCGGAAACGACGTCCGGATGATCTTATCCGTATTCGTATTCTTAAGCTTAATCGTTGCCTTCCTCCGGTTCATATCTTCCCCGTTGCAGCTAGGATACAGTTCAAGACTTGGGATCTTACATATTCCCTCGTCCAGCGCAAATACTCCCACTGCTGTTGTAAGGTTCCCACAGTTCCCAGAGAGGTCTAGTTCTCCGTCTCCAACCCCAACTTGTACGAATGTGTACTCGATATCGACAGGATCTGGAACATTGCTGGTTTTGGTGGGATTACCGACCACGACGATCTTGGACAGCGAACTAATCCCGCCTCCCATTCCGTTAAGTTGTCGCTGATAGACGGGATCCGGAGAACCCATGATTGAGGAGAAGATTGGACGCCATAGCTCGGTGTCGGATGGAAGGTGCTTGCGGTTTAGGAAGATCCCTTTTGAGGTGCCCCCGCGGATAAAGGATGCTGGGAGGGGATTTGGAACTATCCGAAGAAGGGATTGGAAAGGTTTCAGAGAGGAGAGGTTGCAAAGTGAGAATCGCATGGTTTAATATGATATGCCCATAAAGAGCGCGTCGATTTAGAGTATTGATCAGCGCTGGGATGGGTTTGACGTCAGTGGTCGTTAGGATGTTCGGCAAAATGGGACCCCGCACTTAGGTACTGTACTTCCTCCACCACACTTGAAGGTTGGTGAAGGTGGCGGTTGATATTTTCAGTACCGTTTACCAGAATTTTCGTGGGAGTACAAGGAACTGAAATCTCGTAATGCATACCCTCTTCATGATTTTAAACCTTGGGAAACATCGATATCACAAAAGATCACTCGGTGATTTTGGGTTGAGCAACTGTTAAGTTCTACCTAATTACTTTCTCTCTAGCACATGTATGGTGTTATCACTATATTTTCTCTATTGATAATTCAACAACTTTGCAGCGAGTAGAGTAGTTTGTGGATTTGTAGTTTGCAGGTCACCAGTCATACTAGCCTATCGGAAGCTGCAGCTGCAGTCTGGTTGCAAGTACTACCGATGGGACCTGGATAAGATTGTTTTTATTCAATTTACTTGGATGTTGTGCGTTGGTATAGAGTACACCGCATGCAGATAACTTATATATACTTAGAGGAAGAGAGGAGGGGAAAGGAGCTATTTCTCGAATCATCGTGATCGCCGACGCATCATGGCATAAGTACATATGCTCAAATCTCTAGATACAAGGTGATCAGTACTAGATAATGCAAGTGATGGGAATAACCTCAGAGAACCCTGCAACCGGTAGTACCTGCTAGCTGTGATATTATTGGATCTCTAGACGACTCTGCGCATTGCCTTCAGCTGAAGTGAATCAGAGCGAACCATCTAATTATATCCACAGATCAAAAACGGCCAATGTGTCTGGTTTGGGTCGTCTGAGCCCTCCTGCTTCTTTATATATCTAAAAGTTGGGCGATATCTACGGGCATTTAAAGATATCACCGGCGGTCCACCTAAAAACCTACCACTAGCAGGTACTTTCATATAGATAGATAGATAGATAGATAGATAGATAGATAGATACTGACGGGCATGAAGTGTTTGAAGATTGTTTGGGTGTACCTGTTGCCAGTTTATAGCTCTACCGATTTCCAGATCGTCGGGAGGGTATGACTCGAATTCGGAGGTGATCGTCATTCGTATCGTCGATAGAGTTATGCTCGAATATCTGGACATTGAGGAATCAGCAACAGAAAGGCTGAGTTTAAATACGAGATTATATCCCTGGTTATATACTCACAACGAACTTGAGTAGCATTACAATGGTTGGACCCCTCCAGGCGAATATCGGTATGAATGGTAGTTGTGCATGTGATCGTCGGTGGGTGTTATCACACATCTATGGTTTTCCCTAAACCCAAAGATTGCGCTCCCTCGAATTGTAGAAGCTGGGGGAATTTGCAGATACTGCCAATATGGATGTCTGAGAGTCCGGTAGTGTTTTCGGTTCTGACTTATAAAAGTCAACACCAAGCACGCTTAGATTTTTTAACAGTACATCCATAATTTATTGAATATTGTTCCTGTGGTATGGGTACCCTTACCCTTGGCGAGTTTATATAGCTGCTTTTTACCAAGATCGTCGAAGGCGGTCGAAATAGGTTCGTCGTCCGTGAACGGTGCTACGAGGAAACGGATGACCTGGTCAGCCGTTTTAATAGAGTGTAATAAGCACATTACCGCTGCACCTTAAAAATGCAGTCAATAGACGTCAGTGATGTTTATATTCCCGTACCATCACCGTCGACGCCGACGTCGGTGAATAAGTATGAAGTGAGGAAGTTGGAGGCATGATCATTATTTAATTTAGCACAACATCAAACTCCCTTTACAAATCAATGCAGATGACCTCTTGGTTAAGTAAACATCCATCCATTCCATGAGATTCCAGAGTCATACCCAGATTTCTAGCCCCACTTGCAAGCTTGCTCGGCTGCAAAATTTATTTTCGATGCCTGGGTACAAGACAAAGCCTTACCTGCAAAAATTTAAGCTCTGTTGTGTGATACCAATCCACCTTGAAGCGCATACATGATAAAGTTTTCTCTTTCTGTGCTTTGTTTGTGTGTCCGGTTGCGTCACAGATGTTTTCCGGCCTGGCGTGACCGTGGTACTCGGTGATATGATTATAAACGTTGTGATGCATTGTGATGTGTTGGAGAGCGTATAGAGGAGAGAATGTAGGAAATGGGCGCGAGTGTGACCGAGTGGTATGCGAGCCAAAGAGAGCTCAACCTTGAGCCGTACTCTAGAGATTCCAAGTATCTGGTATTTGGGAAACCAAGAGATGGGATCGGACGTTACAAACCATCCAATCACACCGAGTTCAATCCGCTACGCTACCCTTGGATGCGAAGAGCTTGGCTTCGATGAAATGGCTTCAGATGACTTCAGCACTGCCTTCCATGAGGATTTCAGCACTCCTTTCGTTTTCGAACTTCCGGAATTCCGCAGCGTTTCCATGGTATTCTGTATACTCGACGACGTCGATAGGGAATGGGGGAAATTGTATACCGATACGTTTTAGAGTAACTAGAGTAACAATTGTAAATTCTTACGTACATGAAATAGTTCCTACATCTCTTGGTCATGGGAAAAGCTGCAATGACGAAAAATGATCACGGGTTAGAAGCTGGAAGGAAAGGAAACATATACCCCATCGGTGGTCGATGATTTATTTTCCGCGGCTGCGCCTCAATTTCATGATTCCTTCCCTCCGCCTTGTAACACGCACATCTCCCTAGGAAACAGGTTATAGCATAGCAAATCATGACATCGGACTTCCAATGTGCCCCATACCGGCATCCCAAAAAACCTTAATCTTCCGCATGGTTGGGGTTTTGTAGGACGGAGAAAGGTAGTACATTATGAGAGGCGCAGGGTAATATTCGTGCTGCTAGATTCCATGCGATGGGTGAGGAGAGTGCAAGTGCAATTCATGGAGGGATATCGTCTAGCCCAATCCCATATGGCAACTCCTCCGTCCCCTGAGCTCCTCGGCTCTCTCTTTGCAAGCTTCGCGAACTAGGGACGTCGTCGATCCGCCCATGCATTGTCGGAGCTATTAAGAATCCATAAACAAACATCGATGACCACCTGGGCATAGCGGCCGAGTCGGGGGCGGCGATCGCTAGCATCGGGAAGGCGGCGTGGGGATCTGGATAGTTCGAAAATCGATTAGGTTCGGGGGAAGGAGATTGGCGAGGTATCTTCGCATGCACAGACCAGAAGGGGGCTGGGCAGGGAAGTCGTTTGCACTTTGTGTGAGTGAGTGAGACCTGCATCATCTATAGACACTGGGGGAAATGTAACTCAGGTACCCACCACAAACTCTCTCATTCCTGGATTCTGAAGAAAAATATGAAATCGCTCACTCCATGAATAGGTTGGTTCTACCTTGAAAGCTGAAAGGGCAGGGCAGATCTATCACTTCTAGAGAACTCTGCAGCAACCACTAACGCCAGTTCAACATCTGAGACATATCTTCAGCTACAAATCCCATTTCAGGAATAACAAAAGCACGGATATGCGGAAGTACCTAGGTATAGCTACTTCTGTGCAACCCGCCTTATTTCCGTTGACCGAAATCACGATACCCAATGAATGAGGGTAGGAAGGGGGGATGGTTTCTCGTTGCTTGAAAATGCTACTTGGCAAAGGGTTTCATAACGGGATCTAGTGTCACTGCGGGTTGGGATTCTCGTGGCCCTGCTGAAGAAAAAAGGTACATATCCCACAAATTCCCCCTCTCCCCCACACCGCGCCCACCCATTTAAGCTTGTTCTTATTCTCGGTGTTTGTTGGTTTCTAAGTTTTCATTTCTTTCCTCATCGACGAATCGAAGTTCAAGTTCATCGCTTTATATTCGCAATTTCTAAAGCACACCTATTGAACACCAACCGTACCATACATACACGCCTTGAATTCAAATGAATGGAATATCCAACCCCATCGTTGCCCCTCCATCTTCGCAACTCAATGTTGCCCCTGGAACTCATATAAGCTACTCTCTATCCCCCTCCCCAGCCGCAACACAGCAAACCAGACCAAACCTTGCGCCCCGTCGAGAAAATAGTGGCGGAAATATACTCAGTGCAGGAGCGGCAGCGGCTACTGGAGAATTCCGCATTGGACACCAGAGGAAGAAGTTGATCCTTTGCTTCGATGGAACGGGGAATAAGTTTAAGGGGAACTCTGGTGATACGAATATTTTGAAGATCTTTAGGATGTTGGATAGAAGTGGTGGAGAACAGTGTAAGTGGCTCCTACGGATGAGGGAGGGTTAATCATGAGGGCTAAATTTTGAGATGATAGTTCACTACTACCAACGTACGATGAATTTCTTCGCTGCTTGATGATTGCCACAAATGCTGATTGAAATGTTATAGCCGGAATCGGAACCTATATCACTAATGGAACGTTGTCGCGTGTGCATATTGGATCTCGCATGAAGTCTTGGGTTGACAAGGCAATGGACGCGGCAGTTGGGTGAGTGGATATGTTCCATAAATGTACTTCAACTAGCGACAACAGATGACGGGGTTGCAAAGGAATTGTGTTTGAATTAACAATAAGTTGTCGTTTGTAGGACATCGTTCGATCAGCATGTCATGGGAGGTTACAAATTCCTGATGCGTTTCTATGCGCCAGGGGACGACATCTACGTTCGTACCAAAGCCTGAGGATTAGTTCAGAACGGGGGGATGCTGATACGTCATTAGATGTTCGGATTCTCACGAGGAGCATACACGGCTCGATTCCTTGCGGAGATGCTAGACCATGTCGGACTCGTGGCACAGGGGAACGAGGAAATGGTACTGTTTGCGTGGAAGACGTTTTCCAATTGGCAGCAGCGACCGGATAATTCAAAGAAGGGGGCACTCCATGAGTAAGCCGTTCTGATCTTATACGTCGAAACCCCCGTACCAGCTTACGACTGACGCCGTGAAAGATATATGAGAGCATTCCGCGAAACATTTGCACGACCGGTGCGGAGACTGAGGTTTTTGGGACTGTTTGATACTGTGAACTCGGTACCCAGGTTTGAACAGGCTTGGTTGAAACGGTCTTCAGGATTTCCGTATACTGCTAGGAGTAGGTTTTCCCTTTCGTTGCATTCAGATTCATCCTGTAAAAAAGAGGTCTGACCTCTATAGGTTCTGCCCGAGTGATCCGCCATGCTGTAGGAATCGATGAGCGTCGAGCAAAATTCCGTCAAGACCTCATCGACAAGGTCGATGTTGCAGAGATAGCCAGACAACGCACTTGGAAAGCTACACGGAAAGACCAGAAAAAGAAGAGCAAGAAGTCCAAGTTTCTTTCTCGCTCGTCTAATTCCGACAATAAGACCCAAAACTCTACTGGGAATTGGCATACGAATGGGACACACCCAGTATATGGGCACACACTCGGCGGTCCCGGAAGTGTGGGCACCGCAAGCCCTTTAGCAGAAAGCTTAGTTTCTTTAAACATCTTTATAGATCAAGAGAGCGACTCTGAAGACGAAGACGACAACGAACAAGACATCGAAGAAGTATGGTTCCCAGGTGCACATGGTGATATCGGTGGTGGGTGGGACTTACCAGCGGATGAAGAACCACTCAGTCACGGTCCATTAGTCTGGATGGTCTGCACTCCTTCCCTCATCCACCCAATACGCATCTAACCCCCAAAAGGTCCGAGAAGCAAGAAAAGCAGGTGTAGTCTTTGATAAAGAACGGATGAAAGAGCAAAACTGCTGGATCGACGAATTCGAAGAACTAGACTCATCCTCCTCAGAATCCCTCCCCCAACCCCCCACTACCACCGACGCCCCACAACTCCCCATGATCGAAGTCACTAACCCCTCCCCCACCGAAGGAAACCCACCAAAACTCGCCTCAAACCCCACCCTAGACCTCCACGAAGCTGCCGCAGCCGCTCACCCCCTCCACCACCCCCTCCGCCATCTAAAACTAATCCGCCGTGCCCGTCAACAATCCGAAGTCCCGCGGTACCCACCAAAGGAATTCCTAGAACGTGCATACACCCGCGGAAAAATCCACGATTGTCTCATGTTCAATAACGGACTGTCACAAGTCGGTGTGTTGGGATGGAAGATTATGGAGTACCTCCCGTTCCGAAGGATGGATTTACAGCCGGATGGGAGTTGGAAGGCGATTTCGTGGCCACTACCAATGGGTGAGGTTAGAGATATTCCGGATAATGTTAAGATTCATTGTAGTGTTTTGAAGAGAATGGAGGTGGATCCTAAGTACCCCCTCTTTCCCCCTCTAGGATTGCAGGTTGCTAATTGAGGGCTAAGATATCGACCCGGGAATTTAATTATTGGCGGAGGAGGACGTGGAGTTAGAGTTGCGCCGGATGATGCGGGGATTGGAGATTGGGTGGTGATTAAGGACCAGGGGAATCTTATTGGGGAGGTATTGATGAAGCGGACGGCGTGGGAGCAGATGCAGAGGAAGAAACATTCGTTTAGGTTTGATCCTGAAGGAGTGGTGGAGGAGAAACGGGAGGCTTGAGAGGGGCGAGAGGGGAGGCGAAGGAGGTTGATGATATTTTTTTTGGTGCGTTTATGATGGTGGGAAGTACCTAGGTAGCTAATGTATGTAATTTGGTTTGGATTTGGGTTTGAAGAATGAGGATTGTGGAGGATTGTGCATTGTGTGTTCAGTTGGGCAGGTTGTCTCTATAATTGAATATGCAGCATATGCATTTGTTACAAGTAAATACGGCTACTGCGCTGTAAATGAACTTTTGACTCTGGTTGGATTTTGAATAATTTAGTATAGGTATTTAAATGCTACGCCAGTAATCAGTTCGAGACTATTATCTACAGCAACGTTAATGACAATAGGACTAGGCGCCCAATATCAATGACTTTCCGTTTGATTGGTGAACACGCTCTAATATGGAACAATAACTTCAGTGCCACTCAGTACCGACTCTACACGAGCGGCAATCGTCGACTCCCTTTCTTACTGCATTCATAATTACCATGGGTCGCAAGAGCACACAAATATCGCTTGGAGGTGGAGAGGGTATTGAATACATATAGAAAACCTAGTGGCATATGAATGTCACCGTTAGCGGTAATTCGCAGTGCACAGGAACTGTCAGCTAAAAAACGAAAAAACGGCCATGGAGAAAAAATAGTTGAATGGGATTAACATTGGAAAATATGGCCTAATAGAGTGCAATTTGTAGATTATTTCACATCTAAAAATCATCTACTCATTGAGCTCTATTAGGCCATACTATCCAATCTTAATTCCATTTAGTTGTTCTTTCTCCATGGGTGATTTTATCATTTTGACACCAATTGATCAGAAACCTGTGTATGTCAATTGGTAGATACAGTTATACATGGGGGCATAGATGATGGTATACAGTAGTATGTAGGTAAGATTATCACTGCTGAGCAATTGCAAAGAGACAATGTAAGTCAGCAGTATCTAACCTCAGCTCATGCCTTGCCAGCCAAGTGCCCCTGGTGCCACCATCAGGTATGTACCATCTACCAACCAATGATAATGCTGTAACTTGCCACAGTAAGGCACCATATACCACCTGTTAATTAATGAGAATACTTCGAGCAGATAACTAAGTGTATAAGTTATAAAAATGACAGTGGATTATCTTGAAGGTTAAAATTGCAGCCTATTATAAAGATGGAAAACCATCAACAGGACTTGTATTTGCATATCCTACTCGTCTCCCAGTTTTAAATCGTCGTGGATACCTTCATCGTGAACCCTATCGAACGAAGGCACAGTCGAACTCATGTCTCCCACTCTCATCTCGTTCCTCTCGCATCCCTACGAGGGAGCCTAGCAACAACGAGCTTATGCATGCGTTCTCCAGGGTAGAATACTCTCCGTTAAAAATGACGTATGTCCGAGAACCATATTCTAGGAATTATCTTTCCTTAAGGTGCATGTATGCAAGGTGTTCTTCAAGGTTATCGATCAAAGCGGCGTATCTTGTCTTGTCCTCTTGGGGGTTGGGTTTGTCCTTTTGGAGATTCGGTTGGGACTCTTGGAGACTGTCAAACATCCTTTTTGATTACTTCTTATCATCCCTCAGCTCCTCCACCACCACCCGCTGTGACGCCTTAATATTATCCGACAACGGCTCCACAACCTGCACACCAACATCAGAACCTTTCCCGCAAGTTGCGGTCGCGTTATACCGCCTTAACTAGCTGCGCAATCACCGGTCCAAATGCGGTATTCGTCTCCAATATCGGGCATACTACGACGCTATGAGTACCTAGGTAACACTATCGACGTGTTGGAACTTGGAACTGACCCGACTCAATTCTGGACGTGAGTTGTTCGCGCGTTAAGATGTCGTCGCATAGCTCTGGCGCGTACTGTTCTATGAACTGGGAACGGCAGATACCAGAGGACGGGGATAGGCGGAGTTGCGAAAAGGGGGCCGAAATTTTGGGGGAAGGCTGCGACATGGTGTGGACGGATGGGAGTGTGCGATGGACGGGGAGGTGTGAGGAAGTGGACGAGGCTTTGACAAATCCCTACTATATAACAGACGAGGCGTACTTCACAAAATAGGTTATCCGCTATGTCCTATACATAGCAAGAGACAATACTTCGAAGTAGATATTGCGGCAAGTGCTAGCGATAAAGTTACACACTAATGGAAAGTTTTAGAGATATGACGTATATATATTAACCTCTCAAGAAAAGACTAATTTTGTTTGTATCACCCCTCAAGGTATGTATGACCAGATGGTAGGTGGGATAGAGTTCGAGGTCTGATTCTTATGACTATTCTGAAGAGGCCTCAGCTGCCTCATTTTGGGTATCTGCAAATATACATAATAATTGCTTCATACACGTACTGGGTGGATCCACTTGGGGCCGTTCGTTTTCCGCTTCGAAGTCAGCTCCCTCAGAAAAGACAACAGCTCGAGCCTAGTCCCGGTTCGAGTTGAGATTCTTATCATTCTTGATGCATATGGATGACGATGTACATCTAGCACTTGGTCGGTATTTATAGCACCAAGTGATCGATTCAAATTCTTGTATGACATGGTTCCTACTATTGTGTACAGGCTGGTATGAAAACAGTGAGATAGTGTGATTTTCCAAGGTTGTGCTCGGATGTCAAACCTACAGTATAACGAATTCCCACATATTGATTATATTATGGCCTCGTTTAACGTTTTCACAACCCTATGACAGTTACGTACCCTACACTGAGTACAGTGACTCTATCCAATATGATTGTAAAGATACGTGAGTGGAGAATTCGAAATATCATTCGGGAAAGATCTAAGTGGGCGGGAGGGATAATTATTGATAAGAATGTGTAGCATTGTGTCTGGTGCCATTTACACAATTTTCTTATTGCTGAGCCTCCGGCTCTAGCCTGGCAAAGAAATTTTCACTGGGGTTCAGGTGATAGGTGATCGAACAAAACTCACTGGCTATGATAACATATGGTGAAGTTTTGAATCTGTAGCAAAATCCAAGTTTGTGTAATGGGCATATTGGGTGATATTGCATGATAAACATTCGCACAAAAATCAAAAGTCAAAAGTTGGCATCTTCGAACGTTCATCCCGGAACTGAAGCTTGCTAACTGTCTATTAGAGCACTGATCGTGTGGAGTAGCTGTGCTGAATTTCAATGGTCTGTGCAAAAGAAAAGCAGCTCTGACGGCTGGGAGTATGTAGCATTGCTAGAATCATTATGCCTGGGTTATCACGTTTATCCTTACTTGCCTCAAACGAAGTTGATTTGGTCAATTCATGGCCATTTAAGTATAATACCGGACCCTTCCCCGCTCCCCCAGTCATACAGTAGCAACCAGAAACCGTTTCACGTGACGAAACACAGGAGTTAACCAGAATAAAGGAAACAGTCCAAACAAAACACCAAGGTCGAAAAAAAAAACAATATACAAAACCACCCTTCAGATGGTATCACGGCCCCCTAAATCCCAATCAAGCCGATGATGGAGAAACAACTTTTGCACCCCGAACAATAACCTGTTCATCCAGCCTTCCATACTTTCCATCTGGGCTGTTCTCAACCCTCTTCCACGTCTTGATCTGACCTGCATCGCCGTTGACCTCAAACAATCTGACGCGGCGATTGTACTTTTTGTATCCACCGTATCCGCCAAAACCGCTACCGCCAGCATAACACATCCATATTTGATCTAAGAGACAGTAATCATTTGCATGGTCATGGCCAGCCGATACCGCCATCACCCCGGCATTCACTAGGGCATCTTTAAAGCCTGAGTTGTGCACTGGTGCTGTTGGAGGTTCCATTTTCTCCCCCACCATTGGAACTCCTTCCAGACGGTACTCGGGCAGAGGGATGTGGATAAACGCCATGTTGAGATGGATGAATGAATACTTGTTGTGTGCATCCTTCAGTCTTATAGCCTCGTTCTTGAACCAATCGATCTGGTATGGCTTAATCCAGTCATAGCCGATCACGCTCTTGTCAGGGCTGTAGGCGTGAGTATCCAGGAAGTAAAGCGTGACAGCAGAGTGCTCGGGTCTATTGTGCGCCTTAACCTCGACGAGATAGTTCCCCGCACCACCCTCGTGCACCTCCCGGCCCTTTTTGTCTGTTGTGATGGGCCCCAATTCCGGGCCGAGTTCGGAGAGGGAATAGGGTAGCGATGCCGTGAGTTCCATAATCTGCTTGCGTGTCATGCTGCCTTCGTCATCGTGGTTACCGAGAATGGTTGCGAAGGGGATCTTCCGCGAGATGAAGGGTTCGGCGAACTTGAAGAGTGCGGTTTGGATATCCGGCGCGGTGTCACCGTTGATTTGATCGCCACTCAACACGGCTATGTCAGGCTTCTCGTCGTCCAGAATCTTGCGGATGAATTGGAGAGTTCGGGGATCGGCTTCACAGCCCTTTGCTGTCTCTGGAGGTTCGGCGTCTCGACATTCACCGACGCCTGTAGACAGATGCAGATCTATCCGTTCGTCCGGTCAGTACATGTATGGCCTCGTGAAAGCTCAGGAGAGAGAGAGGCAAGCCATACCAGAAACTTGAATAATCTTCAACATGTGGTTCTTGTCCATCTGTACCGAAGCCTTCTTGGGTATGATTGCTTCGCCTCGTCGTACAGTCAATCTCGGGCTCTCTCCGGCACTGAGCGAGCCTTCTTTCAGCTGCCATCCTTCCCTCACTTCCACCGCATCGGGTCCAAAGAGAATGTCCACCGCCGTGATCGCAGAGTCAATCATCTTACTCTGACGCTTGATCCAAATACCGCCTGCCCTGCTCTCCCACTTAACATCTTTTTCTCCGGCGCCCTCACTCGGATCCGGCTTCTTTCGACTGATCCTAATGTCCACAACGACCTTCTCACCACTGGTGGGCAAAAACTCCGCCTGCTTCTTCCGTCTGACGTTGATGAAGCCGTGCTGGACCCACCCGCTGCCCAAGAACACATCTTTCCCGATCCTTGACCACCCTTCCCCGGTGTCCATGGTGCAAGAGCTGAGACGCGTGCATTGTAGATATTCGAGATCGGTGATGATGCTTCCGGTATGATGTTCGGGCAGGAGGTAGTGGATGCCAGAATGGACTTTGTTCGGTAGCACTCTGAACCGGGAGTCGAGAAAGTAGAGGAATGCGATGAGGATACCCGACAGAAATGTGACCTTGACACATGTTCGGACTATCCGTCGCGCCATGCTGTTGTGTTGCCGGAAGCCCCTGATATTTAAGAACGGCGTAGTGAATGACAGACGATGGTCGGAACGGGGTCGGAAGCGGCGGTGGTCCCTAGTATCATCTTCTATCACACTGAAAGCGTTGAAGCTTTCAGGCGCGTAGCGGCGTTGTTTGCGCCACATGTGGCAGTAAAAAGATCGACAGCAACCGCCTCGACGAGCTCCGAGTAGAGTGGGTAGGAGGAGGCACTTGTGCAGTCGGAGACATTCTTTGTGTCCAAAATCGAGAGGGTAAGATGAGGGAATTCCAGATTTCGGATGCGACTTGATAAATATGAGAAGCGCAGAGTCCTTATCATTAGGCGCTCACCGCCAAACCAGAGTGCTGTGTAACAGCCCTGTCAAACAACATGGAAGTATTCTATAAGTGATGTTTTATGTCTGCCTCCAAACAGCTGCACTCAGGTGTAGAAAATTATACTAGGTATCGTACAAAAAGTCTTGTAAACATAAGCTCGTAAAGAAACAGCAAGAAAGCAATAGTCAACGCTCCATTCGTCCCAATTCAATCGCATAACCCAGTCCAAAGTTAGAAATAAAAAATCCAAACAAGCGGAATGTCTGGCATGCAAACCTCCCGGTAGTTTCCACCTCCCACAGCTCCCTACTTTTCCTCACTTTAATCTCCAGAGCAGGAATGGTCCTATTTTTCCCGATCGTCCTCGTCATCCGCCGCCTTCCCCGCTAGCAAGTCGACAAACTCCCTATACCGGAACTCTTCCCCACCTCCACCACCTCTCTTCAGCCCCCGTCTCCTTGTAAATCCTTTCAACGCCCTATCAACCTCTTCATGGCTCATCCTATCTCCCATCTCCGTCAACGCACTTCTCAGCTCCTCCACATCTACAATGCCATCGTCATTTTCGTCGAATGCTTCGAACGCCGCCAGCAAGTCTCCAACAGGCGAGAGGAGACTGAGATGTTGCGATAGGTGCGTGAGATATGATGCAAGATTGAATGGCGAGGGAGCAGATGCGAGGTGTTGGGAGATTGTTGCGGGTGATGAGTCGAGACCGAGAGACGACAGCATCGCCCCTAGGTCGTCGGATGAAATGACTCCATTGCCGTCTTTGTCAAGAAGCGTAAATGACTCTTTGAGTTGACCGATCTGCACAGCCGAGAGCTGGTTCAGGGCTCCGCTGGCGGTACGACGGATGGTACGAGGGCTACCAAAAGGACTAGCCGCTGGTGAGAGGTACGAGAGAGGTGATGGCTTTGCTGTGCGAGTATATGAAGACTGTAGCGACTGTGTTAGCGGTTGTAAGCATCGTGACTATAGCAGCAACAATAAGTATAGTTTGTACCATCATCCTACTTCAATTGGCTGGTCTTCGTAAGGTTCTAGGAGAATATGTGGGAGTGCTGTGAGAGATGAGATGCTGGAGTCTATATCAGTGGGATAGCCCTGATTGACGACAACACGACCAGCAAGGGGTTATCCGGTCACCACGGCAACTGACCTGCATCTTTTTTTTTGAGCCTCTCAGTTATTTTTAACTTCTTGTCACTCATTTCCCTCCGCGAAATATAATGGCTACAATATCCCGCCTGCGACCGCTTCTGCGGATGCCAGCACTACTACCCTCTTCGCATCCACAGATTCTCCACCGAACAGCGCTTTTCCATGTCACTTTTGCGCATTGCGAGGAGGAATCCTCATCACGCCGCCGTTACATTCGATTCCTTCCCCGGTTTCTTCAGCCGTCAACCTACAAGCCCTCTTACGGGAAGAGCTCTGTGGAGGATAAGACTGGCGCAAAACCGAAGGCCGCAGGATCGAAACCTTGGAACCCGGCTACATTTTTCATAGTGCGTGCGCTCTTCTGCAGTTGAGGACAATTTGAGAGGGCACTGATGAAGCTCAAGTGGATATTCCTCTTGATTGGTTCGCAGGCCATTCAGCAACTACAACTGAAGCACAATCACGCGGATTTTGACCGGAAAGCGAATACGCGAATTGCATTGCTACGGGAGGTCTTGGATCGCCTGGCAAGGAACGAGGATGTAGACGTTGAACGCATTCTGGGGACGGGTGATCCACAGGAAGAGAAGGCATGGGAAGAAGGTACGGCATCCCCCGCGTTTGGCAAGCTACAGGTTGAGGACTTACCACGCGCATTGGTAGTTCTCAAGGAAATTGAGCAGGATGATGTTCTCTGGAAGGCAAGACAGATGCAGAAAGAAGCCGCTGCCAAAGCTGCAGAGAGAGAGGTAAAGGATGTGGCGAGGAAGAGGCGGAAAGCACGCAGCGCCGAGGACTACGATATCGTGTAAAACAGAGGATGGGTTATTTGCATTCAGGCGTTTAGGTATAAAGGTCTAAGTCCCGGGGACAATGGATGAAGATATTGATTTACGAGGCACGTTGGATGTATAAATTGTACCTGCAGTATCGTTGGAAACAATGCTTCTCTTCCGATATTTCCCCACAGAGCCTTGGCGGGCTCAAACGCCTCACAACCCCGCCATGCATTACTTATTGTCGATGGGCTTCGGCTTCCTTGATGAGCACCACGCTTCTTCCTCCACTTGACCGAAGGAATTGTTGCTTCTTCAATTTACATACTCTCCTCTACCTCACACGATCACCAGTGTCTCTAAATCGTCCCAAAACTTTCTCAACACTTGCTAGCCACAAAGTATCACCCATTCTCGCCAAAATGGCCTTCGAGACAAAAGCTACCATTGCCAGCTTTGGCGGAAAGCTCCTAAAACTCCAGCATGACAGTGAGCACCTTTCCCCCCCTGCCCTCCCATCCCTGAAAGCGATCACTGAATCCCGTTTGCTTCTAAGGCACATCCACGAAAACTCCCATGTCCCTAAACCTCTACCTCCCGCCTCAATCGACCTTCGATAAAGTCCCCGTCCTGTTCTACCTATCTGGCCTTACCTGCACTGGTGACAATTGCTCAGAAAAAGGGTTTCTCCAGCGCCATGCCTCAAAACACGGCATCGCTTTGGTCTACCCCGACACCTCACCTAGAGGGGCCTCAATTGCTGGAGAAGATGACGGCTGGGACTTTGGCACTGGTGCTGGCTTCTACGTCGATGCTACCAATGATCCCTGGTCGAAGAACTACAACATGTACACCTACATCACGTCGGAACTTCCCAAGGCGCTGTTTTCTACGTTTTCGCAGTTGGACGGGGAGCGTGTATCGATCACTGGACACTCTATGGGTGGACATGGTGCCCTCACCCTGTTCTTGAAGAACCCCGGGAAATACCGCAGCGTTTCTGCATTCGCGCCAATCTTAAATCCCATCAACTGCCCATGGGGACAAAAGGCGTTCACGGGATATTTTGGAAAGGAAAATAAGGAGAAGTGGGCAGAACATGACGCGACAGAGTTGCTGAAGGGCTGGAAGGGGAAGGGGTTTAAGGCGCTCATTGACGTCGGAACCGGCGATAACTTTTATAAGCAGGGCCAGCTACTTCCCGAAAACTTTGAGAAGGCAGCGAAGGAGGTGGGTGCGGACGTGGAGGTGCGGTATCAGCCGGTATATTCTTCAAAGGAAGTGGGAAGGAGTTATGGCTAATGGAATGAGCAGGATTATGATCACAGCTATTACTTTATCTCGACCTTCGGCGAAGACCATATCGACTATCATGCCAAGTTTTTGCTGAAGTAGTGTGCTTGTTTCTTTCTGTTTTGCCACGAGGGATGGCTGATTGAAGAAAGGAGCAGGGAGTCACCAAGATTGTGAGCTTGGAGATCACAACAAAAAGATATGTGGTGGATTTTTGTGCATAATTTATATCCATTGGCCCTCACCTACAGTTAACTATTACTGATGTGGATAGTTTTATGGGAATTTAAAATTCGTTTACCAAGCAGGTTACACTGCTACACCCTCACATTCCACGGTACCTTGTTTGCAATTCATCGGCATAGAACCTGACACTGGTTCGACTTGATGCTATTACTGCCCTATAGTGACCGTGCTTCTCCATTGCTGGACTCTTGCTCATTGGCATGCAACGTTGACTCCTAACAAGATGGAATTGAGTCATAACGTCATATATCGTGCGTTCTAGTTTACGGAGACTCGACAAATCATCCCTCATAGCCACACAGCGTTATCATCTCAGCACGCTGCACCCGCAGTTCCGTATGGAGACGGTGCTTTAGTCACTGGGCGCAATTGGTTTATATGTGTCATCGGCGGTCACATTGGAGATAGCAGTTACGAGGGTGTCTAGGACACGCAGCCTCGCACCCCTATACTTAAGAGCTCCACCCAATCTCCATCTGCTATAGTTTGCCTATACATACATGCACACGGTTCTATCCATACAACGTGGAGCGCCTATAAAATGCGTGGGATAACCGCCAGTGTTCTTTGAGGGGATGATGGCAGCATGGCGCAGAGTAATGAGTGAGAAGTCCTGGTATTAAGGACCTCGAAACGCAGATATCCGAGGAACTGCCAGTTGGATATGGTATGATTTGCGACGTTTATTCTGGCCATATGTAAGCTTAACCGGAGGAAAGGGGCAATGCTAGTGAGGTTTTGAAGCTATATCCGATTTGCTGAAACGGGAGGGAATAGAGCAGTTTAGCGGGTGACAAGAGGTGGTCTAAAAAGGCAAACTGCGGACGCGGGAGACGGAACACGGTGCAGAATAGTGTATATGAGTGTAATGTGCGGCTGTTTTGGGATCCAATTCTCTATTTGACTGAGATTCCAAAAGAACGCTGGTATGAATTAAAAAGGCTTCGAATTCCAGAACCCATCCAGTACACAACGCCACAAACAAGTAGAAATTTCCCGTGATTCGTTATTTTGTTTTGATTCGCATTCCCAGTATGCACAATAAAGACCCGGTAAAGAAAATATCCCAAACAGTACAACTAAAAGCACAGTATGAGGTCGTTTTTTACTCGGCGGCGGCAACAGCTCTCGCTGTCATACACGTCAGTACAGCCCCATGTAATTCCAGAATACCGATTGTTGACCAGATGTTGGAAGGGTGAATACGTACTGTAGATGGAGAGCTTGGAGTGACCGACAACCTTCTTAATGACACCCTGTCCCTCGAGGTCGGCAAGAGCCTGGCGTGCGAGAGAGCCGTTGATCTTCAGTCTGTCGACGAGGACGGCGGTGGTGATGAGGCGGTAGGTCAGGACATCCTTGTTAAGACGCTCCTGGATGGTCTTGTCCATGATGACGGCATGCTGGGCCTTGTCCTTGACTATATAGAAGGCGGAGAGTCAGCGCTTTTATTCGCACGCACATCCCCCTCCATCACAGATTTGGAGACATAGACATCGAAAATAACGGCGGTGACAATAATACCCTTTCCCTTAGACCACTTCTTCTTCTGCTTCTTTCCTCCTTGAGCTGCGGCAGGGGCCTATATTGAAACAAAATACGCGCGATCAGCTCCATCTATCCTAGAATGCCCCTCCTACCCTCCAGAACCGCGGAATGTCGAAATCGTAGAAATCGATAGGAGAAGACGTACCATAACTATAGCTTGTTAGTATATTTCGAGGAAGGATCGGTCGGTGGTCAGCGAGCGATTCGATCGGATTTGTTCGGGTGGGCGTGTGTCGTCTCTCTGCTGCCGTAGCAAGATTCCGTCTGTGGGGAAGTGGGTGTGACTTGATGTGCGCGAGGGGGCAAGCAGCCCTACCACTACCACAGGAAAGAACGACTTAACAAAAAATGTATCACCAACGGAAGAAATAAAAAATAATCAATTTCAGATTAATATATTGAAATATTTCATCTGTAGAGGAGCACGGCGCAGACAACTTATAATTAAGTGAGGAAAATGGGTTCGCTCTAGGTATGTAGTCTACATAGCTGAAAAGATGAAATAACAGACAGGTACAACCGCTCCTATGAACCAACCGGAAGAGTGTAACGCAAAGTAATGATGAATTTCTTCCCACCGTGGGGCTATTAAAGAGTACAACAAGAAACATTACAACCATTAATCATCTTTGAAAGTAAGAAAAGTACAAATCGAACTTGTAATGAAACAGCCTCCTCAGAGTAAACGGGCATCATAGAAATAGCTCCAAGTATAAAGCGGGGGTTCTTCCCATTTGTAATGTTACAGCACCAGCGATAACATAATTCTTGATGATATAAAGCTCACCAACAATTTAGCGCCACAGCCCACAATCATCTAATTTTTGTTGTCATAATTGTCTATTGAGTCTTTACTATAGCTATCATCAGTTACCAACACTACAAAGGTAGCTGTCCCATAGAGCAACGAGGGGAATACCTTCAGATGGCGAAGTAAACTATTGCACCAATGACACAAAGGATTTGGATTCCAATCCACCAGACGAGGTTCATGAGGCCGGAATATCCGTTGGACCCAATATTCTTCAACTTTGACTTCTTCTGGCCCGCCGAAGTAAAAGTTGTCTTAGTACTTATTTCCGGGAGAGTACTCGAACTAATCTCACTTACGCCACCAGCACCGTTTTCGCCATCGTCATCGTCATCCGTTGTAGGACCAGTAGGTCGGTAGAGAGGTCCTTGGATACCGTAGTTGGGATCACACTTGCGCACTGGGAGCACAAGCTTTTCAGCCGCGGCAGAATCGTAATTCAGCACACACTTGTAACAGAGCTCAACTTGTTCCTTGTTCATTGGCTTGCAAATGCATCTCTGGGTATAGTCTTCCTTGATCTTCTTCCCTTTTCCGAGAGGGTGACTATGCAATTCATTAGCTTTGATGTTGCAGTGGTGAAATCATTAAATTCAACGTACCTAACGGTTTCTTTGGAAGTAGGAGTTAGAGGTTCAGTGCTTGTAGGACCTGCAGGTGAACCACCATTACCCTCGGGGCCAGAGCCTGTACAGGAAGTACATGTAACTTCAGGCGTGGGCACAGCAGCCGCAGCCGACCTGGCAGCATCCTCCTCAGCACACTCTGCCATCATTTGCTCGATACCGTTGCACTTTCTGGGACAAGCGGGCAAATTCAAACTCTTTGTGCAGCCATCCATTCCCTTGAGGAGGGTGTCCCGGAATTCATCCTCAGTGTCTGTACGGAACAGACAGTCGATACATTCAGGAGCTGTTTCGCGAAATTCGTCGGGATTACAAAGACATGAAGAGTTGAAACCCAGCGGTGCCTCGGTAGTTGAGAGGACAGGAGGGTTGGTGAGATCACAGAGGTCTAAGATAGAAAGTTAGCTGGTAAGGATAAACAATATAGATTATATATCAAAGAAATCCGAAGACCAGTGTCAATGGGCACAACCAACCAGCCAGTTTGTATACTCCCTCACAATTACCAGCGCATGCACCTCCAAGGTTGTAGTACTGCTTTCCCCTTACGGTTGGAAGTGCCAACAGTATTGCATAGATGGCAATTGATGAGAGCATGTTAACTTCTTCTGTTGCTGGAAGAACTTGAGTTGTTATTTTCCTAGATCGAGTGCAAGAAAGAAGCAAGCCAGTGAACAGAGATGATGATGTGATGAGTGTTGAAAACACAACAGATAGAACTAGCTGCTGGGTATTTAGCGTTGGGTGGAGAGTCAATAGTGAGTAAGGAGGAGCAAAGGAGAAGTGCAGGGTTTTCAGAAAAGTGATTGGGGTAGGATCAGAGGAGGTTTGTAGCAGAGACTCCGAGATAGGTCACGAGTTTGCACTCGCGCATTAATTCTCGTTTAGTCGCCGAGGCAACAAGTTGCGGAGTTGCGTCTGATCAATGATCGAGACTACTTAAGTAGTATATGTATATAAAAACGTGAAACCGAAACGAAATAGGAAATATAATAGGAAATATAAATTTTTGTGGACTCAAAAACGGGAGAGAAAAAAAAGAGCAATGAACATAGTCATCTATGCTATCCTTAAATGCTCTTCGCAGCTCTTGTAACTAGAAACTCTGGTTTCGAGATATATATATGAAGCCTTTCTTCCAAGTACCTAGTAGAAACGCTAATTCAACTCTCTAAGATTATCAAAGGCCTCGGTTGAATAAGCACAAACGATGAACACTTAACATACATGAAAACGGAGAAGGATGAATTTATTCAAGATGTCATCTGATATAACGGGAAAGAACTCTCCACATCCGACTCTCGCTGTGCCATGGTTTTTCTGTCCGTCCTTGAGCATGCTTCAGAGTACCATAAAACTCTGGCCGGCATTTCCATTCCAAATAGTCCTTCGCCTTATCTTCTTCCCATTTCCATCTCAGATCAGAGTCCTGTTTGATGTACCAGGGCCCAATACCTATCCAGCGAGTGCCTTCGCCCGTTGTCGATCGGTCAGAAATCAAGTGTTTCGCCCAAAGATGGGCCACAACAGCAGCTGTATTTGAGGCATCGCAAAAGTAAGGAGTGTGCAAAAAAGCGCACAATGAAGTTACTTGAAATGATAATGGTGCATTTGGAACTGGTGTAACGTAGAATAACTTTGGTGCGTTGAAATAGTGGAAAAACTTCAAAGCAGGAAAGCAGGAGATGAATTCTTCTACTCGGTTCCAAGGTCCCCAAAGCATGAGACCCAGCTCTTTGACATTCATTCCCCTCATTTTCCACACAGTCAATGAATTGATGATTCCTGAATGTTGAAAACCATATGGAACGGGAATCATTTCATCAATCACAAGGACTTCAAGGGTTCGAAGATGATTTTTGACAATCGTGTCCATCATCCAGTTTGCCTCCTTTACATTGGGCTGTATTTGACATTCCTCATAGGCTATGATCCGTTGACCATGGTGGTGATTATGCGAATCACGAGCCCGTAGCCGTTGCACAGATGCCGGATTTATTATGAAAAGTTCCCTTAGTCCGTGGGAAGATTTCAGCAATGGGTATACATTCTTAACAAAGCATTTTAAGCACAGAACCTTCAAGTTCGGCAAATCCACCCCAGATAGCTTTTTTAAATGTCGAACGGCGTGTTCGAAAATCAAGCCAGTATGAATGCGAAGTTCGGTTAGCCACTCCCATTTGAGATCATATCCGCTAGTGCACCTGAACTTCCAATCCACATCGACAAACCTGATGGCCACGTTTATGTTTAGTAAAGGCGTGCGACCAGGAAGTCCGGCCCTTCTCTTCTCCACAGCCCCGAAACATCTAACCCAGAGGTCTTGACACCAACTCGAAAGATCATGTTCTTCATTAAGATGCGAACATTGGATGAGGAAATACCATAATTTTTCCACGCTAAGACTGAAATTCCGTAGGGTTTCAGATGCTATACAATCATATACAACCTTGGCGATCTCAGGGAAACGTAGGTCCTCGCCATTGGGACCGCCGACTCCCCTGATGTCGAGGGTGACCAGCTTCGTGAAACCAACCAGGCCATCTCTCTTAGCATCATATTGACCGGGATCTGCCATACGTCCGTAACATAGAGGGTCATTAAATTCGAAATCAACAGTCAACTCTTGCAATCGAGGCAAAGACTTCAAAGCGGCCCAAACATCTGCTGTTAGGCAGGGCATATTTTCTGGAGACAAGTGGTTACCGTGAAAAACGATCTTCACGGACGAATGCGCTGGAATGAAGCTGCTTCGGTAATCAGAACCTGCTATAAGATCTCGAACCGAATAATTAAAGCAAAGACAATAGCGATCAAGGAGGTCTGTCAAGTATACGCACCTAAAGCTCCTGAGGGTTTGCATTTGATGCTGTAGCAGATTGGCTAGTACAGTATTCACACTTACAAGAGGTCTTGGATCAATGGGGTCGCCGAGCCACAGCTGTACAACTTGGGGAGCAGGAGCGTGGTCCCAGATTCCTTTCCACATATCGTAGGTAGTTACGTTTGGCCCGATGGTTTGCGGTAACGCTGTCGCAGGCACCGTCGGTGGTGCGTCCCAATAGTTGATCTCAAGTCTCTGGATGTAACGTCCGAGCTGACAAAGTTGAGGAAATTTCGAGGGGGGCATTGGACTCTGAGGATGTACAAGTAGATTGATTGGAATACTTCCTCCATCGAAGGCGGCTGTAGACCCCCATCTCATGTCGCCAGGATGAAATGGCGCCCTAACCCGAACGTTACGATACAGTCGAGGCAGGCACAATCGATAAAAGAACGTGCAACTGATACAAAGCGAGAGGACATCTTGCGGAGACTGAATCTATACATATTGGATAATGTGTATTAGCCCACGATTAGACAACCATCAAGCACCTAGGAAATTTCAACATACAACGTCTAAAATGTCCAACCAAGTTTCGGTGCTTAGCTTTTTGAAGGCGTTTGAAAGATCCATAACACCACTTATACCAGTTTCCAGCGCAAGCTTTCCCAGCTCATTGTCAGCAAACTCGATGGCCGCCGTCTCCAATCCGCTCTTCTGCAATGATGCTGAAGGTACTGCCTTGAAGTGCGTTGAGGTCGTATTGATTCTCGACTCCCATCCCAGTTCTTCGAGTTTAGGGGCATTGTCATTGTAAAGCGGAGGAAAGGGGATGAGAGACCAATCGGTCAATGTTATCGTCAGCAGTGCTGGTTCCTGGAGTTGTGTTCGAGCAAATAGAGCTTCGAAACTCTCTCTTTCCATGTTGAGTTTAGGTTTCCAGCCTTCAACTCCAAGCTCCACAAACCGTGTGCCGGATAGCTTGAGGTGTTCTGTAGAAACTGCCGTATCATCGTACCCCACCGAACCGTCGCGAACCTCCACCGATGCCATCAGTACCGATAAGAGTCGTCGAACGAGCAAAAATCAGTTCGCTTCGGGTCACCAGGCGATTTTTGTGAAGCAGTGAAGTAGCACAGGTCAGCGATGGCAGAAAACCACTCTACAGCTTTTTGTGTATTGTGGTTGACTCACAGATTCATCATCGCACTTATCTATGACGAATGGAGTCATGCACCCTATGTTACACAGCATTTTGAATGGACCAGATATCGCCTGCACAAACTCCCAATTACCTCTCTATGCCCATTATATTATCACCAAATGTTACTCATCTCCAACAATCGCACCGACACTCCCCCCCAGATACACCTTCAGCATCGGCTTCGTGACCCTCAATACTTTACAATTGACCCCTTCAACCTGCGCCTTTTCGTACGCCTGCATCCGATGACATCCACCGAATGCAAAGTAGAAGTCCTTGCCGGTGGATGAACGATAGTGTAGCACATCAACTGGCGGCAACTGGCCAGGTATAATTGATTCCGGAGCCGGACTAGGTATGAAGTCAGGGGTTTCGTTCTTGAGAGTTTGGGCCATTGAATCGATTTTCCGCGCATCAAGTACTGGCGGTATAGGTCTGAGAATGGATGATAGCGGGAGTGTTTGGGATTTGATGACGCGTGATTGGAGAGATCCGCCTAACATTCTACTTCGCTTCGTGCTGTGGTGAAGGGCCGACGACCGTTGGGATTGGATTTGGTGTTGTCTGTTCTATCACGAAAACTTTGTCGTCAGGTTTTAAATGGATGATGAAGGCTTGGTGAGCTTGATTGTTCTAGAATCCCCTGTTGATGATAACTATGACGCACAGTCGTGTCCGGAAAGTCTTGGCACCCCTCGAAATTTCAGAGTTGACTTATTATTTCTCAAACCCATCAAGCAGCAAAGCTTCTATTTTTTTCAGCATGCTTCCTATATACCTAGGCTATGCAGTGCCGAATTCTTGAGGTGGGATCCAAGGTATAAGGCTCTGAATGACCAATATACTGTGTGCTATTCAAGATCCTATACTATGGTATCTCTTTGGTGTTGCTTAACACTTGTATCATCGGGGGTGCCATGACTTTCCGGACACGACTCTACAATAGACTATCGGTGCATGAACACGTGATTAGACCACCGGGTTTATGACTACGCGGGAATCTTTCTTTGCAAAAGTTGAGATCTTAAGGACCTCGGGAATTTCGAGCGAGCTTGCGAACAAGCAGAAAATCTGGGACCGAGGGCAACGAAATCCTCGGCTGTAAGGGAAATCAAAGCTATCTCTAGTATTAGCTCATATAGGTTCCAACGCCACGAGGTCACTTCCGAAGATCCCCTTAGTAACGGTCTGTTTATTTATATTACATAGAGTACAAGTGCTTGTCCAACAGTCCAGTGGCAGGGTTTTAGGTCAAGACATCCGACGATGAATACAAGTACTTAGTATGCAGTAAAAAGTTGTGACTTCCGCATATATGCAAGGCGGATACTTAGCTGGTGGAAGTTGCTTCCCGTGAGATGCCGTGAATGATACGGACGATGAATCCGTAGGAAGAGAAACTACTGACCATAGTACATACAATGTACCAGGTAGAGGGCGAGGGATGTGAGGGGTAATTTTATAGCCCCAGCACAAAGACGAAGCGCAGTTCCAAAGATTACTCTGAATGAGTGGTATTCCAAGTATCCGTGGTGCCCTGCGGTTCGAAATGTCATTGCGACTTTCTTGAATGAGTTTCGAACTAGAACGACGGAATATGATCCTTTAGTTATTAGATTCTGAAGAGTGCTCATGCCTCTCACGCTGGTTTCTATGGATGGGGTGCTTTCCGGTTGACTTCCAATCTTAACTTTCGCTGGCTGCCATTACGGGTTGCACCGCAGGATATTGCTGAAAACGGCAGAATCTCATGGGATGCATCCCCCGAGATCTTTAGGATTCCAGACTTCAGTCTCTTGTTCAGTTAGCCCCGAAAACGTCTTTGAGCAATGTAATGTGTGGTGGAGTAGAATGAAGTATTGTGTGATGTAGGAGGTACGAGTAGGTCGCTTCATAAAGACATCCCAAACCTACAGTTGCAACAATACCAACCCACACTACCTTTCCTCACTCGCTTCTTTTACACACATCGCTCGCTATCAACCAACCATCTTGGCTGAATTTGTTAGTTGTCTGTTTAGGGATTTATTTCGCCATTGCCTCCAAGTCGGTGTTTGCATATCCACTCTGTTATCCTACATTGGCACCGCATTACAGTACGACCCGATGAAGTATTCGCACTCTGGGAATAAGGATGGACTCGCAGTTGCAGCTCCTTCATCATCAAAATCGACAGCACTTTCGTTCCAGGAAGGTGCCGATTGCGATGCGTCAAAACAATCCCAACCACGGCGGTCCGTCAATGCCATCGAGCTCATTACCCGCAATATTGATCGAGATACACCTGCTACACCTGGTCTGTGGAAGGATTTTTCAAAGGGGCACTCCCCAAGGAAGCGTTCATTGAAACGAACCAATTACTATGCTGAAGTCTTCTCTGTACGCAAGGGGCCAGCAATACCCAAGGCGGCTGGGGTTTGTGTAGAGCTGAAGACCAACGTTATAGTAAGTCAATAGCTGGTTCATTCTGGCTTCCTTCTGCCTACTTCAGGTTCACTATTGGCAGCATGCGACTGTTTACATGCCTTTGCATTTGGGTTTCCTTGTCAAGACCCATTCCCTGAAGTTTGCTATTGTGCAACACACCTGGATCAACAGTTGCTAACTTGCCCGCAAACCGACTTAGCTAGAGAATGAGTTCGAATTTGCTCGATCGTTGTCTCAGATGATTGCAAAGCGCTATCACCAATCTGAAGATTCAATAAGTGTGTCATTAGACCACTCGGCGTGTATGGTAATGGGTGGCACCTTCGAGGGCACCTACGTTCTTACGATTACTTCCGTAGCCCTGATATCACCAACCGTCAACAAGCGTAATACTGTTTTAATAACGGACTGGCTCAAGAAAAATCTCGGTGTTTCCGGCCACCGCGGCGTGGTACGATTTATGGAGGTAGGGTTTGCGAATTACGCTACATGTGGTGAGACCATGCTCTCGCTCATGGAAAAAAAGGAAGCATCAAAGGCTGGTACAGCGAGCGGCCTGATTCGCGAGGTGAGCATGAAAAGATCAATATCACAGCATCAATCGAAAAGAGGGCGGAAAGGAGAAAACGCAGCGCCAGAGGAGCCCAGGAAGGAACCATTAGGAGTACCAACGGATAGCGGCTGGCAGACCGTGTCAGGGACTGGTGGAATGAGAAAGAAGAGCATATTCAACCTGTTTTCCAAGAGCCAAGGGGTTACGCAATAGGCTATCTCCGATAGCTTCTTTTTGGGGAAAATTTAAGCGTCATTTTGATGGCGTATATTTTACATTTTTACGAGTGATCAGCATTATGGCTTCAGGTTTCTTGCAGGTATTGTGTTTGGTATGCCTAGAGTTAATGCCTCCCTGTGTTAATTGACGCGTTTCACTTTCATTGTTTTTTCCGTATCGGTCCGTCTTGTTCTGGGTCATTTTCCCTTTTCAGGTTTCCTCTGGCATGTAATGGATTAGAGCGATTGGGGGATTTTTTATACAAGGACAATGAAGTACATGGTGGTTGCACGCAAGCGCAAGTGAGGTTGCGGTGTGCGTATACATATATTTTGGACGGGTAGATGCTCCCATGTAATATATAATATATTCACTTCGATGGTGATATCGATCTTATTCGAGAGAGTGCTTCGGTAGTGGGTTTCGTTGCAGTGATCAATCTACTAGGACTAGCTAGAAGATGACCAACGTAGGGCTGCAGCTAAGGGATGATACTACATGGCTTCAGATGCTGACATAGAGACGTGCAATCAAGACGATATATAGAGCCAGATTTGAACTTTCTTTTGAAAGTCATAGACTTGATATAAAGCTCCACCATTACCTGACTGCTGCGGTTGCATCATAATTCAATTTATGGAGCATAGGCTCAGATTTAGATTGTGGGATCCCGCCCCTCAACTCTTGTACAGTAACCCCAGGGTGTGGTATCGGAGGCTCCGTGCTTAAATCCCAACTGGCGGAGTTGTAATGGCGAGTAAGTTTGGATGATCCACGTACCCGCAGTATCAACTATTAAATCTCTACCATCATTGCAAAAATTGTCTCGCACCCAGACGTTACCCGGTTGACGAAACTCTCGCTTCGCTGGATTGAGATTTCGTCCATATTTTTCGTTGGGGCCGAGGCATGAGGCTCAAAATCGGTATGAGACAACTGTAAAAATGCAGCTGAAAGATACTATTAGAGATAGGAAATATTGGGTTATGCGAGAGGTGTACGAAATATTTAGCACGTATTTGCTTATGTATAAGTACTTAAGTACTTAAGTTGAGTGGGTATGGGAGAGATGATTATCTGGACAAGATGGAATAGATTGGATAGATAGAGATCGACGTTCCATCTCGCTAGAGATACGGGTAATTGAGCCTTCATCCTTCTTTCACAAACACCACCTCCAAAGCATCATCACTTCGCCATTATCATCTTCACTCCATCATGTCCGATACCGAAATCCCTCCCGAGCTTCTTCAGCGTCTTGTCCAAGAATTCGTCGAAGATAAGGACACCCGAATCTCACAGCCGGCTTTGGAAGTGCTCGGAAAATACTTTGAAACATTCATCCGGGAGGCGGTTTGGAGAGCTGCTGCTATTAGGAAGGAGACAGACAAGCCAGATGTGGAAGGGAGTAAAAGGGTAGTAGGCGGCGGAACCGTGTTTTTGGAGGTGAGTTATCCATGATCTAGGGCAAGCGGACGCGTGGCCAGGGTCGAGGGGATCGGGGAGGGTGAATAGATGAAAGAAATGAAGAGCTGCTTGTAGAAGGGACCAAAACGCGTATTGGTTGCTGATTGGCGATAGGTCGAAGATCTCGAGAAGGTGGCGCCGCAGCTGTTATTGGATTTCTAACCGACCACACGACGCCAGTATCCACGTACGAGTGTATGCCACTAATCGAGCAGTGGTCTACAGTTTATGTATCTCCTATGTTGGGCAACGTACACGAGAGGGAATATGGGTTCATAGGAGGGCTTATGGTAGTTTCTATGATTGTTTCAGGACGCTTTCAGAGTTCGAATGGATGTCATTAGGTAGTTTTCGAGGGAAACCCGCACTGGAACTTATAGGTTTACACTTTCTGCTGGTGGTACTATTCCAACTTGCCCTTGCCAATTATTGAACGTTCATGTCCTCATACTTTGTTCTACATAGGGCCTAAAACCAATCTTGCACTCCCGTGTTAATTGTTTGGGTCTATGCCGTAGCCTATGTCGTATTATGATGCCTCGAAACTTGGTTCGCTCGGCCGATACTTTTCGACCTCACTTTACTCCCACGCAACTGTTAAACTATACTCACCGTTTCCTCCATGGAGTCTTAATATTAGAGATTGAGTAGATCTGCCGTCGTGTTCCCGGATCTGGGTAGTTGCGTTGAGTTTTAAAGGGTCTGGGGACTTGTAACAAAGTTGTAAGAGCTGCTAGCACATCAAAATGTTCACCCGCACATCCAAATGGTTTGATACTGCCGGATCGACGTCATCTTCGAAGGGCTTAAATACCATATGCATATATTTCTAACAACCTCACCAACATTATTCCCGGACACTCGGAGACTGGGGCCCTCATTTCCAATAGTTGCCCAATTCAGTGCTGGAGGTCCTGAGATACACTTCTCCGGCTGTTTTCGATCTTAGTATATCATGAGTCTGACAACAAAATTAACTAAATTCTTCGAAATATCTCTTCCACTGATAAATCCATCAGAACCATCTGTTTTCAGAAATAACCCCCCACATAACCTAAATATCTCGATCAGTTATAGCAGGTCTGAAGACCCTGCCAGACAGAATGCGGCGTTCCAACCAGAGTTTCTGATCTCAATTTGAGGCAATATAAGCCTATGCTGGTTTATCAAGAGTCGAGGTGAAGTAGCATAATCGGCATCTAATAGGATGCTAACTATTCACGGCTCAATTGGCTGCTGTGGGAGGTTCGTGCCGTCTATTCCTAGGGAAATGATAAGCCGAATAGTCAAAAATTCTCCTATTAAGAGTTAGTTAGCTTATAGTGAGGGAAGGTCAGGTTTATGGAGAGGGGGATAGCTACAACGATCGGGAACGTAGATACCGATATGATTATGGAGATGGTGCTCAGTTTGTTGTTGAGCATGCGCAGTGACTGCTGACACCAGAAAATCTGTTTGAAAATCCTCGCTCTTTATCACACAGCATCGTGTAGATCTGATCTAAAGTCGATTCATGTTAATTGGCTAAACTGCCTAAAGCTCATAATCTTTCTAATGGGAATTAGTGTTTACTGTGAGTACTTAGGACATCATGCAGGGTTGTTTGCGGGTATTAACTAGGATCGTAGTGTTCTGTTGCATGTATAATATTCAATATTTCAATTTTTTCGTGGGCGAGAGAGGAACCTTAAGTGCATCGACAACAGATGTGGTGGTTTGTGCACGTATCTTACATACGCAAGCCCCTGAATACGCCAGCCAGCCACTCCCCCATTGGCGCGCTCGTGGTAGAACGACTTTATTCGTAAGAATCAATTGAGCTTCTCATGTTTGTAGCAACGTATGGATTGCGTATTCTCGGTCAGGAGAATCCCCAACGCCTCTATTCTATTAAAAATAAGCGAGACCGATCAATGACTACATTTGGCAACAATGATCTTGGTGTTTCGGCCCACGGGGTAGATGTGACAAGAACCCCTGTACGACTGACTGATTCTGTTAGGCGCGTTGCATCATAGAAGTCGAGATGCCTGGCATTCCAACCGCTGCCACATCGAAAGACCAAAGTCTTTAGTGGTTTCAAACTCTTATGGAACATCACAACGACTTACGGGCAAACAGAGCGGTTGCCCCTTACAACTGACTTGTATCTAAAGTTATGCGACACTTGTTCGAGACTTTCAAACGTTAAGTCGTTACAGATGCGTCCCCATCTCGACTTTCGTGTCTTGGACTGGAGAAAGTATAAACCCTTCAGTGCCCCAAGTTTTCTGTTTCTTCCCTCTTGCATCTCTGCATTGCCGTGACCATTTCTGGATTCCATTCGGGTTTCTTTCGCTATCGTGTCATTTCTCTTCTTTCATTTTCTTAAGTATCGCGAGCTCGATACTACCAGTGCCAGTCACTTCTCTTCAAATCTCTTTCCAACAATCATCAATCTTGTCATTACCTCGCCAATCGAACTCTCATACCACCTAATACAATCACAAAAATGCGGTTCTCACCATCACCTGCCGCCTGCGTTGCCGCCGTGGCGGTACTGTTCTGCAGTGTAACTCTAGCGCAAAACAACACTCAAGCACCCCCGGGAGTATCATGACTCATGTTGTTCAAGTCGGAGATGCGAATGGATCGTTACGGTTTTATCCGGCGGAGTTGAAGGGAGTAAAAGCGGGAGATATGGTACAATTTCATTTCTGGCCAAAGGTAGGTTAACACTTATATCCTGTCATACCCTCTTCGCGACTGAAGGGCTAACATTGATCAATCATTAGTCTCACTCAGTTGCACAAAGTTCCTTCGACAACCCCTGCCAACCACTGAAAGGAAATAATGGAGTTCAAGGGTTCTGGAGTGGGATGATGCCGGTTACTCCCGAGAGCAAAGTCATGCCCATTTTTAGTATCTTGGTCAATGATACGAATCCTATATGGTATTATTGTGCGACGGGAAGACATTGCCAAAGCGGTATGACCGGAGTTATCAATCCGTAAGCAGTTCTTCCTTGGGGTTTTGCATTACCACCTACTAACAATATTCGGATATAGACCTGAAGGGAAGACTCTTAAACAATACCAGGCTGCCGCAGCAAATGTACCCACTACCGGTATACCAGCAGAGGGCGTTACGGGAGGAAACAATGGCACTGAGTCACAAACCAATTCGACAGTACCAGCTGGAACTAGCCAGCCCACGTCAACTTCAACTTCACCTGGAAAGACGGGTGGTGCGACGGCCGGCGCAGCAGCGGCGGTGAGAATACCAGGACAGGCTTTGGGTGCATTGGTTGCTGCTGCTGTTGGAGCTTTGGCACTTATTTAAGAGCTTTCTTTGGAGTTTTGTTTGTCTGTAATTAGTCAATTTTTTGGATGGGATAGAGAGTAATCATGAGCAAGCTGTAGAAATGAAATTACGTTGCAACTCATAGTTGTCAATGTGAAAGTGACTTAGTTCATGTGCGGGAAAGACTTCTAGCAATTTGAACTGGAGAACGAAGTTTCTGGAAAACGTGTTGCATTTTGGGCTTTGCTAGTATTGCAGTATACTCTACTAATACAAGAGGCGATGGATCATGTCAGGGCACTCGATATTTGGATTCTGTCTGACATTCTCTTTTTCCGCAGGAATCTGGTGGACCCTTCAGGAAAACCATTTCACGGCATACCCTGACTTTATATTCCCCATCACCCACAAAAACTTTATATTAGAGTTGTATCGTAGGTTTTCCTATTCTATAGTTAAACCGAAAGTGAATATTTCAATATGCCCCTCTACTCAGATTTAGCTTCAGCACATTCCCAACCTAAATATCAGGCACGTCCTCATTCTTCTACCATATTGGGCAGCCGGTAAACCAAGATACAAGCCTCATTGGGTGCCTTGAAGCTTGAACCGAGTTGCTCTCATTTTGCACATGCAATGGCCAACCAACATGAGCTGCTAGTGTCGAGAGTGAACAACGGATGCCTATACTAAACCTGCTACTCTCAACCCTGCATCATGGGTGGGCAGTGGCTCTGTGGGTTCTGTTGGTATCCATGGCCCGACACACGCAGAGACTGCCCCAGATGTGACAGACAATGTAGTTTCGATTTCAGTCACCGGAAACGGAGTTGGATCGAACGTCTTCAAACCTGGGCACTCTGGCCTGCTGACCGGGGAAGAAGGTGGAAGAGGATTATCAGCATAATGGATAGTGACGTGTTCGGGGAGAATGGAGACGCCCGTGAACTGGCTATGGATTATATAGCATTAAGTAGTCCGTTTTTTCCCACCAATCTTAAAGTCCTTAGCAGAATTTGATTGAGTAGATACTTAATCGTGTATTTAGAGTCTATAAATTGAGATCTCAGACCGTAAATTCAGAGCGAGTAAATCGAGAGTCATGACACCAGTGAATGGAATCAAGACGGCCCCAGATCGAGTGATTGTGTATGTATGAACACCATTCCGATTCCCATAGAATCAACCCCTAGAGGGTGGGAGCAAAACAACCAAAGCTACTTATGTAGTTCTCTATCTTACACCCTCCACCTACTTTTGCACTACTTTTCGCAATGACTAGTTTGATCGCATATCTTTCCACCGCCGCCGCCGCCCGAGGGTTGGCCCGCAAATCTCCAGTATGCATGTCCTTTCGCAACATCACCAGCTAGCAAGGCTAACCATTCCCACAAGACGCCAGAGGATACCGCTGAGACTCAGCAGCCTCTTCTCACCGCTTCCGAAATCAAGGAAAGGATCCACCAATGCTCCCGGCGCATCCCAAGGATTATAAACCCGATGTCCGTCACGGTAAGCGCTGTCGCTACCTGGTTGAACATGTCACGGGGAAATACTTTCCACGATGACCGCATTGAATCGGTGGCTTGGAGTCTTGGGGAAAGATTTGAAAGCTACGTGAAGCCGATTAATGTCGTTGCGATTGATATTTACGAACTCCGACGGTTGGTGGAAGGATTTACGGGAGATACGGCGGAGAAGAAGGCTCTTGTAGAAAGTCTGGAGAGGTTGGAGGAAAAGGGGTTTGAGATGAAAAAGAATAGGGAACTGGGAAAAGCACTGGTGGACCGCTTGACAAACAAAGCTATAGTGCTCATGAGGAGGCGACAGAGAGATGCTAGGCTGAGGGAGGAGGAAGAAGATAGGCTGAAGGAAGAGGAAGAAAATACTAGGCTGAGGGAAGAGGAGGACGCATGGAGGGAGGAAGAGGATGCGGAGGGCAGGGATATCTCTTCGGATGAGACGCTGCAAATTGATGTACAGTAAGAGGTTCACTCGAGACGTATCATTACTTAACTTGATCACATCTTATATCACAGATTTGGTGTTATGCCAGCAATGAGGCTTGTTAGCGAGGGTCAGACATCGAAAGCGACATGTGGTTGGTGGGCTCCGGGTGATAATTGGTGATTATCATCTTTTTTTTTTCATGCTGAATCAACGAACCCAAAAACACTAGGGACCACAGCCTCAGACCCCTCATTCTACATACAGAAAAACAAATGAATATGGTGGTTATAGATAGAGAGGGCCATAGCTTGGAGAGATGGTTTTCAAACTGAGCCAGTATGGAATTGAAGGAACATCCACAGCACCCTGAACCTGACTCCAATGAACCAAAAGGACACTGCCATAATGGGTTTAACGCTAAACATAAATTGTTTCATATTGCTGCATCATGCAGAACAAGTCACGACGGCGGCGATGAACCCCGGCTGCAGCTAGATCCTCAAAATTTAATGCCCCAACAAGGCATCCAGCGTTTGTCTCTATTCACACTTGTGTGGTTAAGTGGTCGTTCTCACTAGAGAAGATTTCATGAAGGGGCTTCAAGTGACTATCCATGATTGTTCTTCGGAGAAGACTGGGTCTGAAAGAGCATAAATAGTCATGCGGGCATCTAGATTACTGAATCCTAAGTACTCATGTCACCTATTCAATGTGTTTTGAAGGTTCACTGAAAGCTTTTGAGTATGGCTTGAGAAGGGTCAGATTGATTCTGAAAGAGATGAACAGGCAGTAGAGGCAGTGCAAAACTGTATGAAAAAGCAAATTTACTCAGAGTATCACATGGACACTTTGGTTACCAAAAAGGAAGGTGGTGGCTGGATAAAGTTAGAGCCATCGGGAGAATCCTTGTCACAATCGGCCTCATACCGCAGCGAGTTGCCAATGCGATTCGCCGCCAGTTGCTAGGCGTTGTCCGTACAAACATAATACTGGAATACGAACGAACTTGGGTACGGCGGCATACCCAATAACGGAAAACGTCCAAAACACATGCGGGTACGCAGTTTGCCATAGGACTGCAACTGCTGGAGTGAAGATCAACTCTTTGTACCGGCTAGGATCATATGTTGCGCGTTCGATGTGTCAGGGAACTTGAAATAGGTTTTCCAATTTCTAACCACGATGACTTATCGTTGTCCTGTACGGTGGGTGGCACAACCTATTCTTCCTAGCTAACGAGCATGCGCCGCATGCCCAAGGAAAATCTTCTGGAAAGCCAACCTTTATTAGCCTTTAAACGTTTCGCGACTTAATTGGTAGATTGTCGAAATTGAAAAAATGAGGACCTGCAAGGTGTGACTCTTCCGCGGCGAGGCGGTCTGACCAGTTCGATGCTAAACAGGTCTAGCTGGAACGGCTAGTCTCAATATGCCACGCTAACCAAGTACGGTATCTCTTGACCTCACCTCTTCACTCTAACCTGTTCAATTTCAATTCTGATTATTTTGAAATGTACTGATAAATACTCTCGCAAAGAGAACCCCTCTGCAAGAACATGGGATTTTGAAGGAGGATATATAGCTGCCGATTTTTCCGGATTGGTCGTGAGTTACGTGATGGGACGGATGGGAGCGGTTTGCCTGACGGAAAATGCCCAATTTTGACATTTGCATTCCTATTTCGGTTACATCGCAAAGTGGGGTGCATAAACCCTCAACATACTTCATAGATAACATTTCTTTTTTGCCTGACAGCGGCCGCGCCGCTACATTTCCCTGAGCAAAACTACCGCTCAAGCACCTCCATCTGCTCAAACGGCGGGTACCAACTAGCTATGGGCCATATTTTTCTTGTTGAACCTCTCTAGGTATTATAGACATGAGAGCGAATGAAATCTGGAGCTTGTGCGCTGGCTTGCGCCCGAATATCGATGCATCTCCCGCGCACATCTTTATCCTAGTAAGATGAAAGGAAAAGCAATTCACTCCGAAACTAGATTCACTGGCTACATATCTTATTCTCTGTAGAGCGAGGAAGTAGATATATTATGTCTATGTAACGCCACCAAAGAGAGAACAACATACAGATACATTCTTGTAACGGCTTTAGTAAGTGTTCCACTGTGTAGGATTAATTAACATAGGGATGTATATTAGGTCGATTCGATCCCAGTCTTTTCAGCAATCGAAGAATCGATAAACGCTCGCTCATCTTGAGATCATGGCGGGCGGGGGAAAGTCGGCTCACGGTTACTTTGTCGGACGGCTTTTGCTGCACTGGGCTTCCTTCGGTTAGCGTCGTGTACCAGTCGCAACCTCACTCCATCGACCTAGAATCCATAAACCATGAAGCACCTACTAACTTTCAAAAGAAAGAAATAGAAGTCGTGAAAGATATATTAACTTCAGTACGTTTAATAGGAGGAAAAAATTAGGGAAAAAACGTAGGTCGAGTGATGGTTTATGATGATACGGAATACTTAGTTATGATAGCTAAATTGCAGGATAGATGAGATAGAACGAAGCTGATATTGGTTCCAGAAAAATATAGATGGATTGCGAGAATTATGTGCGGTAACGACTCTTTGGTTCTTTCTACCCATGACTTTGAAAAATTTGATGTTTTTATGATTTACAACCAAGAACATAAAACACGGAACAGCAGGTTTTCTCGAACAAGATCTGTCTTGACTTATTGATTCCACTCACATTAATTGAAAGGCTGCATCTTGGAGATGTCCCACCTTTAGATAGAACTATTTAACTACCACTTCCTTCCTTACCATCACCTAGTCGAAGATTTTCCATGCTATAAACGTTAATAGCAACGATAACTATTTCTTAATCAACAAAGGGCTTGCTTCGGCCTTCAACCTGAAATCAACGACATGGGTTTCATTCGTAATCGGCTGAACTATTTTGGTTGAGTTAATGCGTACTCTATGAATGATGTTGCGGGGATTTCTTTGGTAGGGCTATTCTCGATTAACAGAGTTTTTGTGATTCAAGGTCAAAGAACCACAGCATTATCTGTAGGGATCCGGCACTTACACCCTGCACTTCTCGGGTAGGTGGGGTGAGATGGAGGAAAGCTGAGGCAGCGATTCACGTGACCATATGCACTCCCACCCACACACGCTTCCCACCCATCAGCTATATAAGAGAGGCTCCCCGCCTCCCCCCAACTTTTAGCCGCTCTTCCTCTATAGTGTATTCAATCAACAAAACCTCTTCTCACACCACCCTGATCAACTAACCACACTTATTTCCCCACAATGGACACCTTGGAAATAGTCACCTCTATACCAGACGTTAATATGCACTGGAGTTTCTGTGCAGACGATAAGGGAATAATCAGCCCCACAATACCATCTCTCAATCTAGAGGACATTGACAACGGCGACATCCCTTTCTGGGATGACTTTGTGAGCTTTGAAGTTGGAAATTCTGAGGAATTTCACGCGGAAGAGAGTTAGGCGCCTTTTGTGCTGACATCTATCTGTAGCGTTAGAAGGCTAATACACAGCAATAGATTCATTCTTGGAAACAAGAAGAAGCCCTGCAGGTGATGTTGCAGGCGACCTTTTGGGCACATATGTGTTAGTTATCTCTCTCTAACATAATTGATGCGTTGCGGGACTGATTATATTCAGACGCATGCCAGAAGAGAAGCACTCTGCCCACCAACATTTCGAAAGAGCCCAACTAGACGTAGTGGAGTCCTTACTCAAGGTAAGCTACCAGTGCCAGCTGGGAATGGGGTGTGGCTGATCCTTGCTGTTCGGAAGATGGAGGCCTACAGCCCGACCAATGATTCGTCACACATTACCACAGCTTCTGAATTATTATTTTCTGATTCATTAAATTCTCTGCAACCAACAATTGATCCAATAGACCTCGAGATGGAACTCTTCTTTGGCTTGATTGCAGCCCACCACCGGAATCGCCCCGATCTACGCGATCGAAATCTTCGCCTCTTACCGGGGGTGTTTTAAACGAAGAGCATATCTGTCCGGAGAAATCGTGTAAGCAAAGTTTTAGGAGAGCTAACGCTTTGCAACGGCATATTGCGTCAATCCACCAACGCCCGGGGAGAAGTGTCCATTCTGCCCTCAGGGCAAACGGACATTCAACCGCAGCGACAACTTCCAGAGGTACAAATGTCCCATGGGGCTGAAGTTTCTGCACTATCTGACTTTGGAGATAGACATGTTTCTACACGACACGCCTCCGTTCCGGCAGACGATAAGAGATTGAGAGTTTGCTTGAAACGACTATACCAAGGTAATGGGAGACGCACATCTTGGAAAAAGTGACTTTAGAACATTGGGTGTGGTGGGATATTTTGTTAATGGTCTTGATTCTGGGTCTCGTGCGTTGACAAAAATCGTGATGTCTATAAATCTGGGTTGAGTCGAGTTAACATTTACACACAGAATGAGTGATTCTATAGATGTTGCCGATGGTGCTCTTTCTTTCGCTATTTAAGCCAATGCATTTGTATGACTGTTACTGCAATTGCAATAAAGTGTTTGTTAACGACCATCCGTTTAAACGCCCATTGGTCGATTATATAGCCTTGGGGTCCGCGAAGGTGGGTGAAGTTTTCCAGAAACTGGCGATCCATTTAGCATAGAACACTATGCTGGTGCTTAGTGCTAGGGTTCAGTGGCGAAGTCTGTTCTAATCCCGGTGAGATCGGTTGTGGTGCGGTGAGTTAGAATATAGTTAGTTTCGAACAGATGCCTCTTACAAGACGCTTTTGACCATGGTGTGCGCATAGTAGCCGGTATCTTTCATTGAATACTTAAGTACATGTTAATTACTAATAATGTTGCCAGCAGTTGAACTGAAAACAATACCACTCGTGATAATACTGCCCTTGGTTTCGATCATCATTAATCACTATTCATCGTCCATAATGTATATCACTTATTATACGCGAAGTGCAGTTTTGACTCGGCCGATGGCGGGGACTTCCTCTCCAAGACTTGCGAATACGATTAGGGCTGAGGGCTAAAACTAAGGGTTATGGTCACATGACTGGAAATAAGACATGGTGTATTTTGTTTGTAATGGGTACTTCGCTGGGGCGAAGCTAAGGACCTTCAGTTCCGTCTTGGTCTAAGAGCTGGTAAGTTGTCTCTTAAGTTCTCTGATTGCTGGATATATGTTGGAAATGGATGCAGTAGATTGGCACGGGGCTGCGGGTAGATCCGGGATTGTGGGTGCTGGCGCGCATTTTCTGCCTCCACCCCTCGCAAATCTGCTCAAGGCTTCGCCTCGGAAATGGCAGCACACAGGGGCGATTTTTGATGGATGGAAAGTGGGTGAGCGGGAAGCCATTCAAGGTGATAACTGAAGCTTGATCGCAAGCCATGGATAAGACTTAGAGTACAGGCACCCGCGGCTTCTGATGCGAGAAAGGGTTTGTACAAAAGATGCGCATTTGAACTTTATGCCCGCAATTACCTTACTCCAGCCTGACTGCTCTAAGGAGTCGTTTGTCTATCTTGAAGACTAGCACTATCGGCCTTGTCTGCAGAGATACCACATCACACAAACGCACTCGTGCGAACCTTATGGACCTTTCTTTGTATGCCAATGAAATGAGTCCGTGTTATTGCTGTGAGATCTGTGAATTGTATAACTGCCCATGCAAGAAAGCGTGCGTTCTGCAGACCGCGATACTTGTGACAAGAATGCAAATAATGAAATAGAAGATATGTATTGTGATGTACCTGAGGCTGATAATTCATAATTTCAATTACTCAAGGGGCATTGTGCGCGTGGGTGAGAATCGACCAGTGTGTTGGCGGTGGGATATTGTGTATAGAGGCGGCAGATGAGGGCAGGTTTGCAAACGCTTGCCGGCTCGTGAACTGGACTGCAAATTTTGCGAACTGGTCTTTGAATTCCACGAACTGCTGGGGTTGTCATTGATACGGAATACAGACATATGAACGGAGGCTATGCACAGAGGTAGCAATGGAAAATACGTAAAGATCATCAACTATCACTCGACAACTCGCATTTCGTATTGGATCTTCGCAACTAACCAACCAATAAAGATGAACAATTTCTATTACAACTCTCCGCTGTAACCTCCGGAACATCGTACATCTAGACATCGACCGGTACGAAAAAGCTGAGTACAGATGTCAGTCTGAACCTCCTTAGCTAAATCGGGGATCTTGGAGTTACCTCTACCATATAGCCTTGGTAGGAGAATAGAGCGAGGTTTTGCTCGCTCAGTCGTTCTCGAATGATGCGGCATAGTGTTTGTCGCTGGTTGATACTCGCTCGGAAGCTGTGGGGACCACCCAGCATGCGGAGTAAGTACTCTGCTCCGACATGATAAAGGTAAGGAGAATTGCAAATGCGTAGAAGTTGGGGATAACATAGCTGGAGAGCTCCAGGCGCTTGCAGTTACACATCGAAGCCGCGGATATAGATAAACGCATTGCACTGCACCTGGCCGCTGATAAGGGCTACAACACCATAGCTCAATTACTACTCAATCGCTGTACGAATATGGAAGCCGCAGATTTGGAAAAAAAGACCGCTCTACACCTGGCCGCCGACAATGGCCATACCGCCTGGTCAAGCAGTTGCTCGACCGTGGGGCGCACATCATCGAAGCAGCGGATAGGAATAAACGCACCGCCCTGCATCTGGCAACTGACAAAGGCAACGAGAGCACTGTCCGACAACTACTTGATCGTGGCGCAAACTTCGAAGCTCACGATTATGAGGAGTGTACCGTGCTGCACCTTGCCGCCGACAAAGGTCACGAGGCCACGGTAAGATTTCTGCTGCATGGTTACAATGCCATTCTTGATGCCCAAAATATCTACAAATGGACCGCACTGCACTTGGCTGCATTTAGGGGTCATCAGGGCACGGTCGAGTTACTTTTGGATTCTGGTGCTGTAGGAGAAGATCTAATCAGTCTGTCTATTCCCTCTAACTACGGGAGAAATCTATGCTTATATACCCAAGAAAAATTGAGGTTCCGCGGAGAAACCATCGCGAACATATATTACAAATCGACCAGTGGTTATGCAAGTGGCGAGTGACTAATTATGTATGAGTCTACTCGGCGACTCAGATCATTAGTAACCACTCCCCAGTCCTGTTGCTCCGCGGTGAACTTCAATAATATTATCAAACCCAACCATGTGCACCAATATTCCGCGACTGGGTTTGTATAAAGTATGTACTACGAGTTGATGATTTCTCGAATACCCATCCTTCTGTGAGCTGACATTTACAAGAATGTCGCTTTATTTATAGAGGCGTTTGACCATCGATTTGTGTATTATTTGTTGTCTCGTATTTTATTGGGGTTTATGAGGTTTAGTTTACATAGCTTCATCGGAGACTTATAGGTTCTCTTCTAATCAACGCTCTGTGTGGGAGAGGGATCTAGGCAGACTACATATAGTTGTTTCCGTGGCCGAACCTTCCGTTTTTTAATTTATCCAATGGATGGTAGAAACCAAGTTGGACTGATATTAGATAGTTCCCGCCCAAGTGAGTGAAGGGACGAGGTTCGCTTTGTTTCTCTTTCCTTTGTCTTGTGTTAGTGGGTGCGGAGGGGTCGGTCAATCTTTTGCTCGTTTCTTTTGTTAGAGGGGATGAAGGTATCTCCGCCACCTAGCCGGCTCGCCCGGAGGTGGAGGGGAGAATGGGTTCTATCATACTCTAATTAGAGCGAATACAGTATGACTAAAACAAACAAAAACTGATATTAGATTAGGCCTGTAGGGCAATTGCAACCAGTACCGTATGAAAATTTAGACTAACACTATTCCATCAAGTAGACCGGTGTCGGTTAAGTCTTCTTCAAGATGGATAAATATTTGGATGATTCTCTTCCTTGGATAAGTTGGGACTTTCATTTGACCCACGGTTGTCGAAGATACAAAGTGACCATTCTATGTGACGTCCTTCGCTACCAGGATCTGCTAAGATCCGAGGGATATGGTTGGGGACTCCCGAGTGATTATTTTAGTGCCATTTGTGGCTTATTTTAGCGCTTTTTGACTCAAAAATTACTGTGGTTCAAATTTTAAAATTTAGTCAGCTTTTACCTGCCAAGTTTTTGATCTATCGCTTAATAAGATCCATGAATTGCCGTATTGGATAATTAATTACTGAATTATTATCTTGATTGGTACATTAAAGTGATGAAATTGTATTTCCTCCCGATACAAAATCCAACTCTTTCACTGGCCCTTTTTATCCACAACCATAACCAGGAAAGATAATCAGGCTCTATACGGTTGTAGAGAACGCTCAGAAGAAGCTCGCCATAGAAAGTTTTAATTTTTTGACTTTTTGGTGGAGTAAAGGCAGGCTAAAGTTGAGGCTTAAAATGCACCGGATATAAGTGTCCCCAACCATAATACTTATGCTATCGTTACGGGGCCACCTCGTCCAAGTCTCCGTACAGCCTAGATATCCGTAGATACCTTCCATGCACATAGCATATGATGCTACTTTCATCTCAACATCCTGTTTATCCCCTACACGCTCGGGTTTGTCGAATTGGCCACAATACTCTGGAGGCCAATCATAATCTCCGCCATCCTTTGGTCATTACTACGCACTAGCCCCGAAATAGCTATTGTGACCAAGTCGACAAACCCGAGCGTGCACGTGCAGGGGATAGCACAGAAATTTAAATCAATTCTCTTTTATCCAGCTTTTCTAGGATAAAGTACTGATATACTTGCTCAGCAAATGGAATCAGTGCCTCACCAGTCGGTTTTTCTGGTACAAAGCCGCCACTTAAGACAATAGTTTTCGCGTAGCGGAGCGGCCAGTTCCTTCCTGCTCTGAACGAGGGCCAGTCATAATATGTCACCCGCAGGGCCTCGAAAAATCTGGACTGCTTAAAGTAAAGCCTCAACCCGAAATATCCCATATACAACATCAAACATTAGTCATAGGCGCGAACATATCTGTTGTGGATTTTGCGAAGAAGTGGATACAGGCAGCCAAGGCGATCTCGCCATCTTCGCATACCTATTTTGCAAAGTTAGGCACAATCAAGAAATAACATTTCAGAAGTACTCCTATCAATAAACCAAAGAAGGTGCTTGCCCAATCAATCATTCCTTCAATCATATCCGTTGAGTAATTGTTACGATATGGGAGAACCGTGTGTATAGACTAAGGTACAGAGAGAAGAGAGAGAAAGACTCGAGATATATACAGGAGGCATCAGCCCCGGTTACAGCCAGCTGTATCACATACTTTAAGTAAGTACTTATCTAACAGTAATATCCATGGATTATTCGAGTGATGCTTCATGTCGACGTGAGAAACGGCAGAGCTTTATCAATAAATACAAACAAAGGGGCTACGAGATAATATCAATGACTTTGGTACCATTGATAAAGATTCTATAAGTTATTATGTACATTTCTCAATTTTTACTCTACTTAAAATTGATGGGCGAAGAGCCGCATCATCATTTCCGAAATTCTCGTATCCAGCCGCTTCATCGCAATGTTCCACCTCCGCACAACCACGATACAGATCCTTCCATGGCGAGCCCAATTTTTTGCCTCAGCCCCACCCGTTCGCCATATTTTCTATTCGAGCCTCCTCCGATCACAATCGCAACCCCAATCACGAACGTTCCTGAGCTTCCTCCGCCGTACCGTTCCAAAAGAATCGAACCGCGTCCACATACCAAACAGCCTGAAATCACTACCTCAAAGGAGTCCAAGCAGTGCGGTCAACGCAGCAGAATCTAGCAGTAGCGCTTCCACTTATCCCCAGAGGTTACTCATCTACTATGCCGGAAAGCGGACGGTCTACCTGGGCACGCTAAAGCTGTACACTGTGTTGCTATTCTCATATTGTAGTTTGGTCGTTGCACCGCCGTTGTGGGGGCAGGATAATCTGGATGCCATCGCCAAGGTGGGTTTCGAAGGGTTGGGGGTTCCAGGCTGGACAGTTCCTGTGGCTGTAATACTGGGGAGTCTCGTGCCGCTGTTGTTTGTACAGTATCTTAGGTTGGCTTATTCTTATTGCCGAGTCGGCTTGCGTGTTAGTCTTTCGCTAATCATTGGATTGATGTAGCCCTCCCTATGTAACACATATCTACCTCCACCTACCGGCCTGGGCATGTGTTAGCCGGTACCACTTAATGCAATATCTTAAGAAAATACCCAAAGACGCACCATTGGAACTTGCCACAATCCGATGGTTTGGTCGGCCGAAAGTTACCAGAGTCAAAGCCGGAGATCTTCGGCTCAAGAGAGAAAGGTGGGGTTGTGTCAATACCGTCGTACCGACAGTGAGGAAGAATGGAGGGAGCTTCTACGTGGACTGGAGACGGAGCCCGGCAGTCGTGAGCGAGCCAGAAGCTGTGGGAGAAGTAGGCAAGGCTGTGAGGCAATGGGAGGAGGAGCGGAGGGTGTTGAATATGCACCGTATGAAGTAGATAGGAGGTGAAATTCGGCTGGAGCAGTTACATAGGATATGGATATGGTCGTGATGGTACAACGGGACCCGGAGACTTACGCGGTGATACATATGGGGGACTATGGGTTGTATACTGTAAAATATCGCACAGCTTAGACATTAAAATACAGTCTAGAACATTCCAGTCCAATTTGGTGCATCACCTGAGGTTGATTAAATCCCCAGCTGGACATCATTTTGTATTGAGTAAGCACTTTTCATACACTATATTCGATGAAAACTTGCATAGTTTTGGTATTGCAATCATAACCGATAAATTCAGTCCCATAACCTCCCATTCTCATCGTTCTTCCCAGATGAAGGCGCGATACCTATAACTCATCCTTCTTTGGATCATAACCCTGGATTTCCAACAACTCAGTCTCGAAAATAAGCGTAGCCTTTGCTGGGATCGGGCCCATTCCATTCTCGCCGTATGCAAGGTCGTAAGGAATAATAAGCTTCCGCTTCTCGCCGATGCACATGTCCAAGAGTCCTTTTCAACGAATTCCATTAGCTCTAATGGTTCGAGCATAAGTAAGAGGAGTAAGATGGGCTATCACCTTGATCCCATCCTTTGATCACCCGGCCGCCACCTAGGGGGAAAGTAAATGGCCCCCGGCCATAAGAGGAGTCGAATTCTGTACCGTCCTCGAGAGTTCCGCGGTAGTGCATTGAGAGGTTGTCGCCATTCTGAAGAAGTTAGCAAAAAGATGATCAAAACAGGCGTCCAATTGAGTTAAAGGAAGACCGGTGGTGTACCTTGCTCTTGCGCTTGCACTCGACTTCGTGGGTCTTGATGATCTGAAGCTCACCGGCGGCGGTAGTAGCCACAAGAGTTGAAACGAGGAGAGAGAGAACAGTAGTAAGCTTCATCGTAGCGGAAGATTTGATTGCAGAAAGATAAGCTGTTGAGTCAAGGGTATGGGGGAAGCTTGAGCTTAAGAATCGAGTTGATGAGATGTGTCGTGTTCCTAACGCTAATGCTAATGAGTGGCGCAGCAGGTGCGTGGCTAAATGCACCGATGTGGGGGGTATAGAGCTTCGATAGTAGCATGAGCATCAACGATGTTCATCAGCGGAAATGCCCCATTATAAGAGGTCTCGCCATTTTCTTAATCTGCGCAGGTATTTTTGTGATGGAAGATTATCATAGTAGTACGCCATAATCCGTTCTAATCCTATCTTCAGTTGATATCACTTGCATACTCTACTCTGAAGTGGCTGGAGTCCATTCATCCCGATATTAGAAGCACGCCCATACACACTTCAAACTTGTGCGAAATGGAACCAGTTTGCCGAATGTCGTCGCCACACAAAGAAAACACCCGTACTTGTAACGATACTCTACGATCATGTTGAAAGCCTCCCAACCCAAGATGAACATTCCCGAATATCAACCATTGGCATTAAACAACCCTCCTCCCCCCCCAACAAAACACTTTATACCAGCTAAACCTCTTCTTACCATTGCACTCCAAATGTCCGAACGCTTTCCGAACGCAGTACCTTTAGAAGCCTCGCCCGTCATGGAATCGGAGGTCGACGGCCAATCGCTAGAAAGGCATCTCCAACGGTTGTCACTGTATGCCCAAACTGACAGTATCCAAGCACATCTTGGAAGGATTCCACAGCCTAGATGGGATGTTCCAACCGCTCCTGGCGGTAGTGCATCGAAGCCTAAACCAATCGGCTTGCCGACTCGCATTCCGTCCGACAAGAGAGGATCAAGTAGACAAAATTGGGCCGAGATTGGTGTCCTTCTTGATTGCTTGACGGATCTACACGAGGAAGAATCGGAGCCAGCCAGTCATCGAACGTCTACGTTCAGTCTTCTGACAGAGGTCCAGAACGAAGAAATACAGCCATACACGACAGACGATGATGTTGACATATGGGCTGCGGTGGCAAAGGAAACTGTGGAAGAAAAAAAGAAGCAGGATAAACTAGATGCGCGGAAGAAAGTACAAGAATTTGTGGCTTTAAATCGCTACCATGGGCGGAGAGTGGTGGCACGAGATAATGCGACAACCCAAAACGACACGGGTCCAGATGCCGGGGGTTTTAAGAGCGACACAGCTTGTGTCATCACAGCAAACTCCCTAAAGTTTGCACAGCAGAAACCGGAGGATACAGGCAGTCCAACTGAACCAACCGATCAAAACCAAGAGCGCGTACAACGTCAAAAACTAGCCCAGCAGGAGGAAGAAACCCCGGAGGTAAAGGGTTCTTCCGTGGAGGGATCAATTGATCCCATAGCCCGAAACATAAACCACGGGGGGATTAGTAAAGAAGAGCAGCAGATCTCTCGGGGACAGCAGCAGCTTGACGTACAACAACCAGTCACAACGCAGGGCAAAGGGAAAGGTAAAGAAGCAAAGCCCATCGTCAGTGCTGTATTCACCTCCAATGGGCAAAATAACACAGGTGTCATTGCACAAGGTTCCCCTGCTTCAATTCACACGCGCGCAACCGACCAAGGAGAAACAAATGATCTAGGATTCTCCGCAGATGCCAGACTTCGAACTGCTGTGCTGTGGGATGAGATCCAACAGCGCTTTCGATCTTACAATATCTACTCGAGTAGAAATCCAGCATCATCCGTACATGCGCGTACCCAGCCCACGAACCCCCAAAATGACTCAAGTTTTACCAAACACCCGAAGTCTCCTAATGCGAAGTCGACCAACGGGCCACCTTCATATGCCACCGTTGATCCCCGAAGTTCCAACTCTAGTAGCTCGACTACCCGGAACACCGTGGGAGTTTCCTCTATTCAAGGAGATCATCCATTGAACTTCTCCAGGACTAGAACGAGGAGCTCCGAGCTGGATCTTGCCAATCCACAGCACCTTCCAAGTCACTGTGTTAGAGGAAAAACTAAGCAAACTCCCACTCAACTAAAGTCCTCCCAGGTAACCAACCCTCGTACAGGTCATCCTGTGACCACCTACTACCACCCTCTGTTCGATTCATGGCTCCCGTTTCCTCCTGAAGTGCCCGACGAAGTAGAGGCCAGAACTCCCGGAACCAGGGATATGATACGGGAAAAGATGCACAAACTGGCGAATAGGTTGATAAGGAACCATTCTGTCAGAAAGACTGATATCAGTAAGCCGACGAGTCCACGCAAAATTGGTTCCGAGCCTTTGGTTTAGATCCACTGTGGTTTTTCCATTTTCTTTTGTATGTTTGATAGTACCTTGATTTAATGAGCCAAATTCCAGAGCGTCCGAGATTTTGGTGCCAATTGTTAGTTATAATAACCTGAAATTGTCAATATTCGTGGAAATAGTGAAGCACACCCTGTAGAGTCCCGGGGACGGATCGTATGAATACATAACACAGTGTGCGTAGAGTTTCGGGGGTCTCATTGGCCGTTTGGTAGTGTTTGGCCATGAGGCGAGACGAGACGAAACTTAAGGAGGTCCCGGGACATCTCGTCTCTTTGTTTGATAGATCCCGTGGGTCCGAGACTTAGATCAAGTTTGGCAAACTCAAACTAACCATGAAAGATTTAAACTTGTTCAGTGGCTTCTTAGGATCGTTCAAAGTCTGTGTTCTTATATCCATCCAGTGAATAAAATACCTTCTCAATGCAGAATATTAGTTTTCAAAATTCAACCACCCTGTTCTTGGCAATATATGGATAGAATAATATGATTGTATCCCATTTCTTGAACATATTATATCACTCAGAGTCTCAGGATGTCCTAAGACTTCATGAAAAATATCCCGGGACATCTCGTCGCGCAATGTCAATGGTCTCCTCAGTCCCAAACTCAAATCTTGGGAAGAGGTCCCGGGGTATCTTGTCTCGTGGACAACACTAGCGTTTGGACATTGACGCTATTTCCTACGCCAGTTCCCATGCGTTTTTGTGCAATATTTTTGTTTGACGGGATCACATCTAGTCAAGTCAACTTTTATAGAGCTTACCACTTATTCAAAGAGGCAGGATCACAATTAACACCATAGATAACGGTTAACTTTGATATGCTTCTACCTATCCTCCATTTAACCAGAAAAGACATGGCTCTGGTGAAAGAAACATTCCTATTAACACACTAGTACTAATATGAGACCGGAGAAAGAGGACTTCCGCAAATTTTACGGTCAAAAAATATTCAGCAACTCCATAACTCCTCGCTGAAAATTTCATGTGTTTTAATATTTAAACATTTGAACTAGGTATGTCCGACAAGTCTGTGGGGTTCTCCTTCTGAGACGAGCTCGACTGCCAGCAGAAAACGAACTTCCTCCCCTACTCCCGACGATCAAGTGAGACGCTTATCTAACTATATCATTCCATTAACTCACGATCATTATACACAACAACTAAGCCGACCTCGCCTTACGAACAACGCTAATGTTTTATCTCAGATGCGCAGGGCGGCCATCTCTAGCAGGTAAGTTTTGCGATGATGGCGAAGGGTAAGGGATCGGATCCCATCGTTTAAAGATCGTCGGGGAGATTCTCTAGGAACCTCCGATAGCTCGGCCCAATAGAGCCCCTCAGCTATGCCAAAGGAGCATATCGAGCTATTGGGTAGGGATGCAGCTTGGAGAGGTGGGGGTTGGGATTATCGACGGAAGGAGCCGGAGATAGCTATAGGTCTTGGTAACATTATATTCTAGGAGAATCTTTCTTAGGGCAGGAGAGCAGCGAGCAGCATTATATGTGAGCCGGGCGTTAATACTGATTAGCTATTAGGTAGCAACAATATTCGCGGAGAGTGGGTTAGGGTTTAAAATGTCTTACGAGAAGCTCATAATACTCTATATCACCAACGATAGGAATCAGATGGTCGAACCACTAATGGTTTATTTAAATAGCCTCACAAGGATAACGTAGGGGACTAACTCTAGCCGTCCAGAGAGCAGAAAAAGGCTCATAGGGTGAAGGTTAATGGCGTATGAATATTGTCCATGTAGACAAAATTTGGTGACACGACACATAAACCCCGCTGATAACGACGTGGCAAATTGGCAACGTAAGCTCCCGAACATGAAACCTCAGATAGAAATATATAAAGAATTTTGGCTGGATAATTAGAGGCATCAGCGAAGGGCAAAAATGTAACAAAAACTGGTCATTATTATCTGAAGATCCAACCAAATGTCCACAGCAAAAATGACCAGCTGCAGGACTACCTGGGTACCTGCTTGAGCGTGCCCCGCAGTATGCATAGACCAAAAATGAACGTAGTTAGCATGCACTTTATTCAGAACTCTCAGTCCCATATTTCATGCAAATCGTGTACAATAAGTAAGCTGGAGGTTAAGCAAGCATCTTTCCAAATTCGAAGTCTAGGCATGAGCGAAGCAAAGCATCAGTAGAAAATTTGTTCCTATTGCTCCGAATCCCGAAAAACAACGCACATGTTGGTGAAAAAGGGAGGGGTTCTAAAGAACGTCAACTAGTTCGCATAACTTAGTCCTGCATTTAGCGAGCTCCGAGTATGCATGTGCGCAGCGGTTTAATCGTACGGAATTCGGACCGTACTCCCGCGCTTACCTGTCAATTACAGTAGAGAATTGACACCAAATACTTAGTCTGGATTCTCTCAAACCTCACAGGCTCATAACCGAGCCTGCGAGGTTTGAGAGCATCCAGACTACCAAATATTAATCCAATCTATACTGCATGAACGTAGTTCGGATTACAAGGGTATTTTGAATGTGCAATAGATCCTAGGGATATATAGGTACTCGAGGTAAAATGATAAAGATCGGACGCGACATTTATGGTAGTGGATTTTGTTACTATGTTACCAGCACGACTAAAATCTGGGTGACAACTAGGGCTGAAGATAATGTCAAAGTCAAAGCACAATTGTTTTTGCCATTTCTGTCAGTGTTGAGATTGTGTCTTACCCAAAGCCTTTACCTCTTTACCAATTTTATATGGTATCTTGTTAAGAATGGTTTGTCCGATCTTTGCCCCCAAGAACTCAGGAGCTACTTAGTATAGTGAGCAGATATCGATCTCAGTGTTTCGAAATTTGGGGTACGTCCGGTATGTGACATTCTAGTGGGCCAGCGTCCTAATTCACATATAGAGTACAATTTCGAGGGAAAATCTACTTGCAAAATTATCGCGCACAGCGGGGTTGTAAGCGCCTGGCCTCCCACCTTGGCAATACTTAGTCCGATGGTTGCGGGGTCAACCCCATGAAGCCATTAGTTTTGACATTTCTCCTGCTGTATGACATCAGCAACTGAATTTTACAGAGTCTGAACAGCCCCTGTTGATCAAAAACTACCGCCAAACAGCAAAATACTAATATATTCCTCAAATAAGACTTTCAACGGTCTAAATATCTTCTGGAAGCTAGAGATTTTAAATCCGGATCTAAAACAAGTGGGAGAAGAATAAATATTTTTCTATAATATGCACTCAAAATATACAGACAACTCGATGGACCTTAAGCAGAGTGGGCAGTTTTTATGACAAGGATAAATTGTTCCGAGGGTTGCATTTGATCTACAGATTTCGCACCTGGCTCATCAATATCGTCATCGGCAATTGGTTCTGGCAATGTAAGCTCCAGTGATCTCAATTGTCCAGTTCAGCCCGTGACAGCTTCAAAACTACACTAGCTAAGCAGTTTCGCCACCTGGCCGAATTGAACTAAAATGGGCTGCCCTGAAGCTGCTTGAGCTGCTCCTGCAGAGCTTTAGTAGGCTTACTGGAAATCTGCAAAAACCCTGTAGCTCTCTGGCATAAACTGGGATTCCATCAACAATAGACCTCATGGTAACAAATGCCCAATAAAAACCAAAATGTTACATATTTCCTCTCCTTCACTCAGCTGCTTTTGCGTCAAATGACGAATTATTGTACGACTAGTGGGTTGAAAGCCCACTAGTCAACTATATTTTTGTCAGGATGACTTCATCCCCTGAGCTACAGCCTACCGGCCTGAACTAATTTCAAGCGGCTCTTTGGTTTTGAAATTGCCATAGAGCTGTCTCCGGGCTGAACTGTGCGCAGCTGGTCGGCTACTAGCTCGGCTGGGCTATTGAGATCACTGGTAAGCTCTGCCCTACTGCTGGCTTAAGGTATCTATGGTTTGAAAGATAAGTTGTCTAGAGCATTATATAGATAGAACCAATGATCTCGGAGAAGTGCACATCTAGTTGGTGCCGCTGATATCTTGCACTATAGCGCGCTTCGAAGCTTCACGGTGGGTACAGTCGGGGCATAATAATCCATTATTCGTATACCGCTGACCGCGGTATTGTACTATTATGTTACCATGTTACCCGTAACAAACGAAAACAAAATACAGTCCGCTTGGCTTGATATATACATCTGAGACCCCCAACAAAGAAGCCGATCAAAATTAGACATGGTCTGTCTCGTGCTTCTCCACCTTCTCCATGCGACTGGCAAAGGTCTCGTGCGGTACCCACTTCGATGAGGTACGAGGAGTGCTCTCCTCCATCATACGGTCGACTTGCTCCAGGGACAGACCCTTGGTTTCAGGCACAAAGAAGTACGCGAAAAGGCAGCAGAAAACGCAAGTTGAACCCCAGACGAAAAACACCTTTGACCGTAGATTCCCTTGGTCGGCGTCGACCATGTATGGGGTAACGTAGCCACTATATAGCAGAAACAGTCAGTAACGTTGTTCGGGAATCATATAAACAACCCCCGGAAGTATCCCCGGTGACTGATAGAGTGGCAGAAATACGCACAGGACGAAGTTCCAAAGCCAGTTAGACGCTGTTGCGAGTGCGACACCCTTGGCACGGATGGTGAGGGGATAAATCTCGCCAATTATGATCCAGGCTGAGGGTCCCCAGGTAGTGGCAAAGCCGAAAATGTACAAGCAAACGAAAACCACCAAGCAAGTGTTGGCAGCCTTGGATCCCGGAAGAGCAGTGCCCACACTTCCGACAATGAACTCACAGACCAACATCACAATGGCACCCCAGATGAGAAGCTTCCTACGACCGAATTTCTCGACACCGTAGAAAGCGACGGGAGTGGTGAGAACGTTAACCAAGTTGGTGATCAGGGAGATGAGGAAAGCATTTTGGACACCAGATTGCTGGAAGAAGGTGGTTCCATAGTAGAAGATGAAGTTGATACCAGTGAGCTGTTGGAACATCTGAAGGAGGACACCAATCAAGACACGGCGGAAGTTGCCGCTGGGACCCATACCCTTGAAGCAATCCGCCCAGCCAGCCTGGGTAATGGTCAACTCGTAATCATAGTTGGCTTGGATCTCTGCTAGCTCATCCTTGAGGTAGTCGGATCCGACCGGCTGACCACGTAACACGGAGAGGGCAGCCATGGCGTCCTCGTGGCGACCCTGTTTGATGAACCACCGCGGGGATTCCGGAAGCAAAAAGAGGCCGGTTGCCAAGATAAAGGCCCAAACAAACTATCTATGGTCAGTGTAATGTTCTTCATTCTGAGGCGAGTTGCAAACCTGGATTGAGATAGGAACTCGGTATGACGCGTGGGTGTCCCATTTATGAGTTCCCTGGTTAACGCAGGCGGCAAGAAGAAGACCCTAAGACGATACAGCCGTGAGTACGGTTGTCACCAGTCTGCGGGTTTGTGCAAAACTGACAAGTGTAATGGCCCATTGATATCCGGCAACAATTGCTCCACGAATCGCTTTCGGTGCGATCTCAGACATGTACCTATGGAGGTGAGCCTACAATCTTCATACTGGCTATGCGGAAGTGGACATACATGATGACAATGGCGGAAACCAGACCAACACCGAAACCAGCAACGATACGACCGCCAACAAGAAGTCCAACTGTAGCAGAGGCAACCTGTAGGGCAACGCCACAGGCGAAGATAGCACACGCGATGATAATGGACAACCGACGTCCAATCCAATCCGCAAGATTACCACCGAAAAGAGCGCCGAAGAATGTACCGGCCGAGAGAATGGAAGTAATCAAACTCTTTTCCCATGTATCTGTGTCGCCATTAGTAAACCAGAAGAATTGGAGGGTTTTCGGGGATCAACTAACGAATGTTGTACCCAGATGCGTCAACATTGCGAGCGACTTCATGACCGAATTCTTTCTTGAAAAAATCCATGCCGAGAACACCATTGATATATCCGGAATCGTAGCCGAATAGAATACCACCGAACGCTGCAAACCCACAGAGCATATAGCCCCGGACCGTGATAGGGGACTCAATGCGATTGATGTCGCCAGACATTGTGACGAAGCAGTATAAGAAGTAAGGGGTGAAGAGATACTACTGTTCCCTAAAGTAATGTCAATACAGAAACCAAATATAAATTGCAAGACAATGCACCAGAGAGGAATATCTCGGATGAGAATACTGTGGATTGATTTGGCAGTAAGGAACGAACCCATGGTAGTGGTGGTGGTGGGGATATGGAATGATTTATACATGAAGCGGTCTCTGTTTTCATGCAGATCGGGTAGGCATCGGTAGGACATTGGTAGGACCCGCCCTCATCCCCGTAAGGTTTTTACCACGGCTGATGACGGCCGGTCTTACAAGGATTGCAGGCGCCATATATCCAATACCACAAGTTTATGCACTAAAACAGGAAGTTAATCACCATACTAGCGAGTAGCACAGTCGCACCCAGCAGGCGGGTTTGTACTCCATCTGAAATGTCTGGAATCCATCGGCCACTCCTATTGGCGAAGTCAGTGTCATGTGCGCGGAACCAAGCCAAAACGAGTGTTATGTCCGTTCCTCCACATATCGTGGGTACAACAAATCACAAGTGGCTGGTAGTGCTACAGCTTTTCTGCTCCGCGTCAACCACAGAGTGGCCCGATCATAGGTTGTGTAGTCGAGCTATTTTTTGGAGGTCAAGTTGACTTACCGGTAACTCACAGCATGACCCTGGTTCTGGGTGCAGTTACACCCTTGCTACATAATGAGAACGGACCAGTTCCCCAGTTTTGACAGTGTGCAACCACCTTGCACGCCAGGCGAAACGCGGGTTCTGGGCTGGTAATTCTCGCGATAATTATGGGCGCCATTATGCAGCAGATTGCCGGATGCCGATATATTTGAGATTCGCCCTCCTATTTGTGGCGATTGTGGCAAAAATTGCCTGGCGGAATTCTTTGAAGATTCGATACGCACAATGACTGCATTTTTTAAAAAAAAGAAAGCAACAAAGCGTTGGCCTAAGGTTGACGTGCCCTGGAATGAAACGGCGCCCCATCTCGGTATTGAAACAGCATCAACCGGAATTGGCCGAGTGCATCGCATACAAAGACACTTGGCTTACCCAAGGATGACATCCTGAATCCACCGCAAATAAACCTCGTCGATTCGTGAGAGAGCAGGCGGAGAAGCATTCGAACTTACTTCGTTCCCGTGGCTCGGTAGGTTAGAGATCTCTCGCTTTGCAGTGTTCTCGTCTATGTACCATTGCAAATCTACGTTCGTATTGCTCTGTAGAACGCGTAAGGAATCGTGTAATCTACCTACCATCAAAATGGCAAACCGTTCAAGCCTGGCCGCATGAGCTCAACGGGTTTCCTTGCTCCTCGTAACTTGACGGCAAGTGGCGGTTTTTATTGGACTGCTAGACATCGCTGAGGAAGAAAAAGCAATTTTATCTTGGCTTCAACGTCAGCTGCTTCTCTTAACGTACTTCATAAGTTTGATCAAACTTATGCAGCTCAACCCACTGAACTACGTCAAAAGGAGTTTCCATTTGGGGTTTAAGTTTTCACAGAAAAAAAGCTTTTCGCCGCACCTAAGCCGACCCATGCACATCGATTTACCTCGTCCTGAACATGCATATTACGCGCTACCCCGCAAATATATTAGCCACAATAACCTCAAGTTTGACGACAGATGCAGTAAGCTTTACCATTATATATACCACCGATCACGCCGCCCCCAAGCACATTTCCCCACATTCTCATCCGACGCCACGTGTTGCGCTCCCGATGCAACATCCGGTTGGTTCATGCCCAAGCGGCATTACTTTGACGAGGGCTTTCCCAACATTGTGGAAGCGAACATCTTTATGGAGCACCGTAATATGGGTTAGGGGCCGTTGGATTGCTTAAAACCCCGCTGCGATCAACTAAATCTGAGTTTTTCCGGTAAATCTCCTGTGTATCAATGATCAAACTAAACTTTGTTTCCCCTATCACACATGTCTGTACTATTACTGAGTAGTACTTCAACCTGCTGTTTGGTTATCGTTGTCAACCTATTTTCTTTAGAGCAGTTACCATTATTGCTGGTTTTTGAACAATAAAAGGTCACAATATGACATCCTACCATGGGTGGCGTCGTTTTAACTGTTTCAATATGTGATGCAATGAGTATGGTCTTGATTAATTAACCGGGTGGCGGCAAATTAATCATTCACATACTATCTCCTCGGCATCCACCAGACCTCGCTCCTCACCCCCTTTAAGGAACATGACACTTAAATCCCTTTTGGTTACTCATTCACGATTGACTAATGGTTTGTATAGTTTGGATAAGCGCCAAAATTGTATGGCTATTGTGGTGGAGCGGTTAAGCGGAGCAGCGATCCTGGAGGTGCAGGAGTCAGCAGGACTAGTTGAGTTCTGGCAATAGCTCGTTCTGGAACTAAATGTAGTCTTCCAATAATGTGAAGTATACCCTGATATCACAAGGTGAACCATGTGGCCTCCTGGCTGCGATCACTCTGCTCTACTTAGTGTCTATACACGCCTCTTGGTGACGTTTTTCACGAGTCCGTGCTGTGGTTTGGTACTAATGTGGTTTGTCCGTGTGCTTTGCCAAAATTGGACTGAAAAATTATAATATGGATAAAAACAATTTATCTACGTGCGGATTCTCAATGAAGCGAATTTTGCATCTACAAGTTTTGATACCCATTCATGTGCGGACCTATAGGTGTTCGCCACCACATTATAGAGTCCAGTTCTGCGGGATATAAAAGGATAACGAACCGATAGCTGGGGAGATGTTTACTTGGCTCCTCCCATAAGTGGTCAGACGCAGAATCAGTGCATTGATATCGTGGCTTCCACATGGCCATTTTTGACGTCGGTAGAAGCCGAGAAGAGAAACCTTTGTATTTTTAACATTTCCATGCAGTAGGAATGAAACAGAATGGATGACAACCTCGTCCAATTGTAATTGGCTGAGAGATACGTAGGTAGGTAATTATGGGTGTGAAGCTGTTGCCTCACAATAGTGCGGGGTCGGTTTCGGGCTTCCAATTCTATATTCCGCTTACTTTCATGTTTCGAAACGCCATCGCGATATCGGGAGTGGCTTGCTAGCCCCGATGTTACCTAGAGTAGTTGGAATCCAGTGGAAGCGTTAGCCGAAAATTCCGATATCACGCAAATTTATACCTAGTCAACAAGCATCGGACTATTGCATAAGGTTTAGTTGATGAGAAATAAAAATAATAGCTCGAGATGTCTTGCGACAGTAGTGTCGTAATTTCTGGGGAAGCAAAAAGGACTCAAGCTTTGTGTGGCCCCTTCAAAAGAAGGGGCAAGAGCTCTAAGGGCCACTAGACGGAACTGGTACTTTCACCTGCCATTGGCCTTGTCCACCGCCCTCTGACCTTCTAGGACTCCATATCTAGTGGTTTAGAGACACTGGCGGGTATTTGAAACCGGAGAATTAAATACTTGAACTGTGATATTCAGGCATCAGCGCAAGCGAGTGATCATCAGAGCCGCTATGATCGTTACGTAGATTACTGACCTCAAGACCAATGATAGGCGAGTTGGTTGGATCACAGTAAATTATCAACCAATCGAAACTGAGGGTTCCCTGAAATCGACCAGATAAATTTAAACCATAGCAACATAATTTTAATAACAGACAAAGATGAGTTGAGCGTTGGTTTTTGGTCATAATTATAAACTGATGGCTAATGGGAAACAGGAAATATATACCTCCGGTTCTGTGCATGACCTTAGACCCACTCCAATGAATACGCCCAAAGTCAGTTAGTAATTTGGCGTTTCCTTCAAGAATACAGTTTCATCCAGTCATCACCGAACTAACTATAGTATCTAGATTAGAGGCTTAAGCATTTCCGGAACCAAAACCATTTGACAACGCTTTGTGGAGCATATACATTCCAAATTTAAAATCTGAAATAACTGAAACACTTGTTTCCCCTAAACTTACGCATGAATATGGCGTTGGGCATTGGCAATTTGGGTTGCATGAAGTCAGGATTGCAACGTTAAAGTGATTGGGTGGTGAAATCTTTGGTACGTAATAGGTAAGGATAGTTCCATAAATTATATATAGGTTGGCGCTTAGTTCTAAAGGTTTGTGTACGCAAAATCCAATCCCTTTTTAGGATATAGACGGCCATTCGACGTTAGTAAGTTATTCATACTGGATATATCTAGATTATGACCGTGAGTTTCTTCAAATCATCTACTATTAGTAATTATTGCGACTTTATAGTTTCTGTGGAAATAGGTAGCATAACCGTTTAGTATTTAAATGTTTTGATGAAATGGGAATATACAAAATTCCGTGGTGAGTGATTGCAATCGAGTGCGATATGGTGCATGGCCTTCACATAGGTTTTCATGGTATAAGGTCGGACATTAGACATAGATCAGGTCCGACCAACCGATAGCAATTAGATGAATATAAACACACTCTCTAAGTGGGTGTTGAATTTCATACGCAGCGAAGGGTTTTACGTCCAGATATCGGATATCATGAAGAGAGCCTAGGCACGATTAGAACACAGCAGTTGGGGAGTTGCAGAAAGAGATAGGTTGTTACAAATGTAAAACAGAGGGAACTAGAATGAAATAAGGGTGCCGTTGTACCATTCTTTCGCTAATCTGAAGCAAGCATCTTCCAGCCTTGAAGACTTCTAAGTACAGAATACAATATCAGGTTGCGATAAACCCGATTCATTGGGATGAAATAGTATGTATGGTCTTGCCCGACGACATCACTGCGTATCGTGGGTGCTGAGCCTGCATCTCTTCCTGGGTGAAGTTTGGACCAGAGTTTGGACACCTATGTACGACCGTGACGGGATTTCCGCATTCTTTTCCCACAGTTCAACTGTCTATAGATTGATTTAGAAATCCGACCTATGAGATAGGACTGCAGGGGCGTCTTCATAACGAAGACATGCCAATCGGTAGACTTCAGGAGAGCAAACACGGGGGCAAATCCATGACTGAGCGTCCATTTTTCAATCATTTCTCTACAAATCTTGGCCAGAGCGTCTGTAATACATAATATATTAGCTCGCAGTGCCTTCACTAGGTTTGGTGGAGATTTCTAGGTAGGTTGGCGAAGATGCTGAATGGAAAAATCACGAATACCACTTGTAGTGATAGTAGTGAGCCGAGACCGACTCGAACCGACTTGCACTTATCACTAGGCCACCACCCGCGGCCAACTCGCATTGCAATGACAGTTGTAAATAAATATGTGCATTTGCACTTACGGCTTGAAGCTCCTCCGCAGTAGACGGTAATTGATCCATGTGGGTCTTATTATTAGTATATTTTGATATAAGCATGCCGTTCTGCCATATACACACACCTCGCCGGAAATATATCTGTTAATTACGATGAAAGTTAATTCACTTTGTGCTGGTATATCTTCAACATTATAGATTAAGGTTGTACACAGCGTGATCATGACGCCTTTCAGCTGGTGGTGGATGTGATTTGGGAGGGGCTATATCTCACGGAGGTAGTTTCGTAGCTTGCGGTGAGGATTTGGTATTGCACTGGAACCCGGTGGTTGGAGATTTGGACCGTTATTTGCCATGTTCTTCCAGCATTTAGACCAAGTAGACGCCTCAACCTTACCTGAAGTTTATCCGTAATCATGATTGGTCACTCGTCGACAGCAACAGCTACGGAAAACAAGATTTTGGGTTTCAATAATATTGACCAATATCTTGACTGGCAGATGGCGAATGGGTGGTAGGATACATTGGACAAAAAGCATGCATTAATTGTGGTTCTAACAAAGGAGTAATTGAATTTTGGCAATCACTGCTGCATCATTACTCCAGGCAATACCTGCATGATGGCATGAAACAATCGCAAACACTCAGTAGAAGAAGCGGATAATGCTCCAAGGTTCGAACGCAACATTCATACAAATAAAAGAAGATACCTCAGTTTGCCATGCCTGATACCGCCTTGTATTCTCGCGGGTCGTAGAACAAAATTTTTGGGGCACAATATTAACGGGCTATGGGACCGTTAGAAATTGAACCTTGAGCCGCTTCGACTAGCTCTCGCATACGTGCCTGATTCGCGTTTTGAGGAGCATGGTGCTGTAGGTGGGTCTGCGGGGAACGGCGAGGTATTGGTTTCCGGTTGATAAAGCAGAAGGCATTTTTCAAATTTGACCACAGTCCCAAGCGCGCACTCGACTGGCAATGCACCGGAGACTCATCGCCAAGGGTTCGTGGCACTGGTTTCCTGAACCGTGGGGGGGCCGCGGCTTCAGTAAAGTGATCTAAGTCTGAATCTAGGACCCGTTCGGGATGCCTCCATCCTAAGCCGCGGCTGGCGACATCCTTGAGGCCAATATATTTCTTACCATCAGCAAGAGCAGCAAAGGCTGCAGGAATTTCCTGGTTGTCGCTGGACGCTGGAGCCGGTTCTGTGGCAAAGAAATCCACGAGTTCATCGATATTGGTTGACAGACCTTGTCGCTCAATGCGAGCGGAAGGTCGTAGGCGGTTCGGACTTGGGCTGCGGGATAGATGTTTAAATCCAAGTTTGTTGCGCTCCGGGCTTATTTCGGTGGAAGCGAAAATCCTCCCTCGGGGATTAGCAACAAGGCCAGGTCTGAAGTGAGCCTTTGTCCTATATTAGTATTATGCGTGAATATTCACCACAGGTTAAACCAAGAATCAGTAAGGAGGCCATACATTACCACATTGAAGCTTGGACGCAATCCATCAGCCATCTCAACGTGCCCAGTACTGGGACACCTAGCACTGTCCGGCTGTCAGAAGCTATATCTCCTATAAATCTTACGTTAAGAAATTACTTATAAGGACGGTGATCGACAGTTCTGGTTGTTGCCTGGCTAGCATGATGTATCTCATTCAGGCCTCTATCTTTCGGAGTATGTGGATTGACCAAGCCCTGGCCGTCAAGAGAAGGCTGCTCTATATTATTATTGAAGCGAACTTTTTGGCTGATAGGAGTGTTTGAACAACAAGAATGAAGGTCAAAGATCCTGTTAATCAGCGTCACAACTGATGACTCGTTTCTATATCTTAAGTGTCTGCTTACTTATTGGAATCTTCAGTTTCTCCATTAGGTGAGTCACTAAGGGAATCCTTGATTGACGCCGCGGAAGAGTGCGTCCTTGAGCGACACCTCGAAAAACAATGAGAGGCCGTAGATCTCCCCGAGGTCAATATAGTGGGCGTGGAAATTGTTGAAGTTGTTGCTGTAGTGTCAAGCATAGAGAGGTAGGGTGGTGACGGTGGTATTAGAGATGAAGAACGAGTTGGAGGTTTGCCAACTGTAGGTATTACTGACGTATTGCTAACACATCTTTATAGGTATTAGTGAGTGAAATTCTATAAAAGGGTTAAGATCTTGCATCGAGTGTGCGTAAAACTAAAACCAGTGTCATACACGCACCTTTCAATCTGGGTTGTAATATCTCTAGAGGCAGGCAAGGTATCGCCTCTGGTTCTATGATCATTGTATGTGACTGGGTGTATTTGAGGAACGAGCCTGAATATAATTCATCAACAACCGTTTGGTACGTTTTAAACAGCACTTTGGGTCGCTAACGAATACAGCCGGGTCCCCGAGGGCTGCAGAGCAGTCTCTAGTTTCGCATGCATGCGAGAAACCCGTCTTGGGCTTTTCGGTGGGATTTGTGGCGGCTCCTTATATTGGATGGACATTGTTTTCTGAGACTCAATCACTCAGTCAGTATATTTATAATTCTCAAACTTCGAAAGCATATCCATCAAAGGACTTTGAGCACGCGCGAGTGCTACATCTTCGCAATTTGCCATACGGAGAGGCGGAATCTCCGAATGCTGTATATACCTCATGGAAAGGCTTTGAGATCTAACAGCTTGCTGGGAATCAAATCTGCTGATGAGGAAGCTAGAAACAATGAAATAGTGCACTTCCGACGTGATTGGTGGTGATCCTTATTTCGGCTGGGATAACCGTACACTCGTCTCCAGCAATAGCCGTTTTTGGAGCCAAAAGAAAGGATACTGACAAGAGAAAGCTATTTCAGTGGAGTTTGGTTGTTTGCACCGGTACTGAGTTTCTGAGTCTGAAGCGTTGACAAATTATTCTGTACTGGCTAGGAGGAGGCAGGAGATCATGAGGTAAGAGAGAGCAGCAAAGCGTGGAAGTAGGGGGCCAAGAGAGATAGTACTATGAGTTGTGTGAAAACTCTTTGTGTCAAATTAGGGCATTGGATTCACTTCGCAAATCGAGTGATGATAAATGATCGAATGAGGAGACATGAATACGTGAATGATGGATTGAGAAAACGGGATGAAATCTGTAAACCGCTACGAACAGGCTTAGATTATCCCCACAGTAATCCACTTACCTCATTTTGTAGTTCAAAGTAAAGATTCTCAGATGGTAGGCAATTTTGCGGCGGGAAGTCAGGTTTGGGCGACATAGTTAGTATTGGATGGGCAGGTTGCTGAGGTTATATATCTCTTCCCATCAATATAACGGATTAAATGACAGGTGGAATACAAACGAGCGGTGATAACTTCCTGAACAAGCGTTTAATGCGTCCAACCATGGGGCCGGTTTTGTTGGGGACAAGGTCGCAGGCAGTGTTCCCAATGGGCCAGGCCAGTCAGGGCCCCCGAAACTAATAACTGTGCAGGCAAGGCCTACGCTTTCGAAGCCTGGCAATAACTGTGGGTGACTGGGCCAACTATAGGCTTTTTGATAATAGAGTACGTCACCATTGCGGTTGGTAATCTGTAGTGGTTCGGAGTACATTCTAGAAGTTTCTAGATGTTGCCACACAGTTCTTCACAATATATGACTCATACCATTGGCTTCCATCATCTATGCATATGTGGTGGTGAGAAAGACTAGCAAAGGCCACATAACTCTTGTATTATAGTTACCTACAGGCACCCACAGTTAAACTGTAGGCCATAAGAACTATGGTTGGCCCAGTCACCCATGGTTTCCACCAGCGTGAAGCCTGTAGATATAGGCCGTTCATCGGCCTGGCCTGTCACGCGCGGGTCAGGCCAGATCTGACCTGAAACTAGCCCGCCTGGCCCATTGGGAACACTGGTCGCAGGTTCGACTCACGTTGCAATAGTAGTATAAAATGTTTTTTTTTTCAAATCGACGCCTAGGATTTAGAGAATTTTGCTATGACAACGGTAATTACAAGATTGATGTTAAAAAGCAACTGCGGGATGAGATATTTAACGTTTGCGAGATATACATCTAGTGTTCCCAATCGTCCGGTCAGGGTCAGTCTGGTCTGAGTGGCAATAGGTCGACCGGACTATACTGACCGGGACCGGTGCACTTTGATCGAAAAGGCCCGCTGCAACAGGCGGGCCGATACGTTTTTGAGTTCCGCCTTCCGTATGATGTGTATGCCCATGAATTTCGCCTGCTCCACAATACTTTCATTGACGTCCAAGGGGCGCAAGCCTGGTAGGTAGTGTATTCAGCCATCCTCTCTTTCCTCCCAGAGGTTATTGGCTTTCCAAATTTCATTGCTGACATGGTCGATTTGATAACGGCGATTTATGTCGTGCATCCATCTTTTGCCTAGCACGATATCAAAGCCCTTGACGTGATAGACCATAAAATCTGCCTTATAGACATATGACGAACCAAGTTGTAGTTTCAGTTTGACCCATTGGGGTTTTTCTATGCCATCCTCTGCATTGACATTGGCAGTCTCCACGATCATCCATCCCGCATCTTTTGTATTTAGAGAGGCCCCTTGGCATGTCAGCTCATCAAGAAACTTCCGACCGACATAATTTTCCGATGTACCATTGTCCTTCACAACTCTTCCCTTTTTGCTGCTCCACCATCCCCGCTCAGTTTGGTATCGTATTTTGCCATCAAACCTTAGCAGATTGACCACTGCGTCGTCTAGTTTACTGACTTTCAAGTGATGGTAACAGGTGAAAAACTTAAATTGACTATCCTGCACATGATTGTCACCAATTTTTGACGATACCGTATATGATGGTGTTTTATGGGAGGTACAGCCACAGCTACTGACCTCCTTTGATTTTTCCCGCCTCAGAGTCCAAATCTGAAAAACTCTCTAACTCGCTATCCGCCTCGCTATCTGTCACCTGTTTGACCTCTTTCTCTTCGGCAAGCCATCCACTCTCTGTCCGACCGGTCGGCGCACCTTCCCCCCTTTTTTTGTCCTTGCACAGGCGGCCAGACTGAGCTTTCAGGGCATCTTTACGGACCAAAGCTTGCTCGAGTAACTTCTTCGGCAAGTCGCGGTTTGGGCAGTTGCGAGAAATATGGCCCATCTGACCGCAATTGTAACAGGTTAAACCATCGTCTTTGGCCTTGCCAGTTGTGCCAGTTGTATTACTTTTCTTGAATTCCTTTTTTTTGGCTAAGGCTGTCGTAGTTGTATTAGAGTTCGTGTTGGAGCCATTTGAAGGTTGAGATTTGTTGAGAGATGTAATAAAGCATATGTTGGCATGCAATACCACTCGGCCAAAAGGCAACTATGACACCACTTGTGTCATCCAACAAACCCTTATAACCGGTACTTTTCTCTATGGCCCTTACATTATCCCCTCTCTTTAGGTGGACATGTCCCAGGTCCAGGAATGCCAGTCATCATTATAAGGTATACCCCCAGGGAATCGGACCCTGTAAGCCTGGTTGTCGCTTCCCCATCTTGGCGAGTCTTATCTGCTCACACTGGGAATTGAACCGCACACCTGATTGGTGTCATACTATAATTAAGTATATGTTGGCATGCAATACCACTCGGCCAAAAGGCAACTATGACACCACTTGTATCATCCAACAAACCCTTATAACCGGTACTTTTCTCTATGGCCCTTACAAGAGATGTGTTCAATGCAGCAAGGTGCTCCATGCGTTGCTCAAGGATTGGAGTTCTATTGCGCATGCCAATATACCGAACTATGTCTTTGTAAACTCTCTGGTTGCCCTTTTCAATCTTGTACCCATAAGTGTCGGCTTATATTTCGGCTGGCATCGGCTGGTGCGGGTCAAACTTTGAATGGAGGCGTCGGAAACGCTCGTTTAACTCTGTGACACGTTCTCCATTCTTTAGTCTCAGCTCCTCCCATTCTCGTTTAACTAGGTCCAAGACGTTGGACGGAATATACTTAGCTTTCAATTCCGTGCAAAAGTTGGACCATTCGATAGATATATTTATCGGAAAACAATGCATGGCCCAGGTCGCCGCGTTGCCTTGCAGCTGTAGTACCGCTTGTTCTCCCAGCCCAGAGTACCAACCCACCCGATAGCTTGGGCAGCATTCTTGAGGAGTCATTCCAAAGCGAACAGAAAGGCAGTGACATCATCCAGGGTTCGTTTGCCATCATACGTCGCAAGATTAGATGACTTAACGGAGAAGCCACGACTTCCTGACCTGCAAGGGGTCGGTTCGAATGAGCCACAGTTCCCAGATAGTGGTGCATCAGCAAAAACACTTTTGAAATTCTGAGGTTTCTGAGGTTTCTGCCAGGTTTCCGAGGTTTCTGAAATTGGCTCATGCGATAATTACTCGAATAACCTTTCTGAAAGGTTGTTGACGTTGCTGAGGCATGCGATTATGCGGCTTTGTCGCTGAAGTCTCTCTGTGTACAGAGAGATCTCTTCGTTGCCATGCAACTTTGTCAACTCATTTTGATGTTTTTGGACTTCCCAATTGAGTTCTCGCTTCATACTTACATTTTGATTTCACAATATCTACATTATTTTTGTTTTACACAATCCGTTTCATCACAATTTCTTCGCGTTCAAACAAATAGATCACGTGTTGCCCCACATAGTTCAATTATAAAATCCTAAAATATCAATCTGCTTTCGAACCTTAGATAATAAACAAAGATTTTTCCAATTACATCCGGCCCTATATGTGCGTTCTGCACTCATCACATCAAGGGATCTACTTGTCATAAAACAAGTTAAACGTGTTCAAATCAATTGTGTTATTCA